>JAJPUD010004722.1:78180-120888 GCA_023553655.1 Myrmecobius fasciatus | reverse complement strand
AAGACTTCACTAAGAATACTAGATCTGATACAGTGAAGAGAATGCTAGATTTCAAATAAGATGTTCACACCACATATATGAAGTTAATTTAATTCTGAGTTTCCCTAGGCAAATAGGTGGTACAGTGGATAGCATGCTGTGTCTGGAATCAGAAAGACTTAAGTTCAAAACCCTGTCTGAGATACTTTCCAGCTAAGTGATCCTAAACAACTAACTTAACTTCTTTCAACCTCAGTTTTTCCCACTATAAAATGGGGATTAAAGCTACCTTGCAAGATTGTTGTGAGGATCAAATGAGATAATATTTAAGTGCTTAACACATAGTGAATGCTTAATAAATGATTGTTTTCTTCCTTTCAAATGAGGATAATACAGTATCTCTTCTATTAACCACACAGTTATGCATAAAAATGCTTTAAAAACCTTAAAGTGTTATTTAAACATTAATTATTATTTCAGCTGCTAGTTAAGTATGTTCATTTTGTGCATTTATTATTCATTTTCCTTTTAGTGGACTTATGTGTGAATTTCCTCTAGTAAAACTAAAGTTAAAGACAACCACCAAAATATCTTTATAATTGGATATTTTTAAGGACTCTCAGTTTTCTTCATTTTATAAGGTATGACTATAATAATGTGACTCATTCTTAAACAAACAAATATATTTAAAACTTGTACTTGGATAGCTATAAACTTATTTCAATGATAATGTCCACACTTAAAACAATTTTTGGAACTTCAATTTTAGAAAAGTATTCAGAGCCAGTTCATGAGCCACATAAAGGAAAAGGTAGGGAATAAGCATATATATATATATATACATATATATATATCAACAACTATGTACCAAGCACCATGCTAAGATCTTTTAGCAGATATTATCTCATTTAGTCTTTACAACAACCTTGCAAAATAGGTATTATTATTATTATTATTCTCTTTTTTACTATTAAGTAAACTGAAGGAAAGAGAGGTTAAGTAAGGTTAAATAGCTGGGAAGTATCTGACGCTGGGTTTGAACTCCCAGCCCCAGTACCCCATCATAAGAAAATCAATCTCAAACTCATTACTTTATTCATCTAGGAGGAGTACCCATGTCATTCATCAAATTTAGTTCTAAGTGACTTTGAGCTGTTTCAGAAAATCAAATATATCTTCAAAAAACCCCCAAATATTTGCTATCATTAAAGCTACTCTAAAGAGTAAACAACAGGGTCCAAAGGCAATTCCAAAACAGGTGCTCCCAAAATGTCCAGTGGCAGCTAACTGGACCAACATTCTAAGGTTCTTTGAAGATCAACTGACATCTGGATGCAGAAATTCTACTACATTTCTTTTTTAAAAATCCATTTCATTTTGCAGTAAAACTTCTGGAGCTCTAATTTATGTGTACCCACAAGAAAGATAATCCAAAATAATACAAATAAAAACAAAACATCACTAGATTTTAAGTTTGTAACTTTTTAATTCATGTGAAGTATTTTACATACTGAGATATCCAATGATTGATTGCAATAACATATCTGTGCCCTATTTCTTTGATAGAAAAATACGGATGTATAAGAAATCCTTATGTAATTGATTACAAATACAACATCTGTAGTAAACAGTATTATTTTGCCACCATGTATTTCTGATAATATATATACATCTTATCTTTATACCCTAATTTATTCTGCTGCCTTCTATTAAAATGTTCTTAGACACTTATCTTAGATACCCTATCTTTTATGTAAGAAAAACATCTTTGCCCTGTCTGAATCAGATACTATTAATAACTGAAAAAAACCCACCATTATTGGAAAAACAAAGCCAAGAAATAAATCTTTTACCTTGGCTCATTCTCTGCAGGTTTGGAAAGGAACAGTTTGGAAGGGCTTTCCATAAATACAGCACTTCAATGGATGCTAGCACACAAAGTTCTTTGGTCGGTATTTGCTTACGAAATCTCTCTGCCTGTAAATTGTTAACATAATAAATCATAAGCTAATATTTATACAGCACTTCAATGTTTGCAAGTGCTTTCCACACGTGATCTAATTTTATCAGCACAACAACCTTAGGAGGTAGGTGCTGTTATGAACATGCATTTTATTGATGAAGATATTGAGGCAGACTGAGGTTAACTGATCAGATCTTAAATTAGAAGTTAGGGGATTCCTAGGGAGAAAGATTCTTTTTCCATACCTTACATCTCTATCCTTCAGTATCTGGAACACATCCTTACCACTGAGTCACCTACTCCCAACTGGCCAGTCTTCCATACATTCACCAGTAACTTGTTTTGGTTTTTTTTTTTTTTTTCATAGTGATCACATGTTCTCCATTAATCTTTGGGGGTGTCTCTGATTACTTGAGGTGAAGCTTTCTATATCTTAGGTATATTACTATCCAAATAACTTCATCTTCAACAACAAAAGACTTACATCCACTACTAGGAATAGTATGACCTATTTTTCCTGAGGAATGGGACGATGGAAAAATGCTGAACCTTATAACAATGTATAGGGAGAAGAAGATAAATAGTTAAAGCTTCAGGGTCCAGGAACCAAATTCCTATTTCTTCTTTTTTTCTAAAAGAAGAAACAGGAATAGTGAACTTGCATAAATTTATCTGAGCCTGATAAGTGAAATACATAGATCATAACAGAGGGCTGCTGAAATGGGCTGTTTTGGAGAACGTATTATAATGCTTTAAAATAGATTTCCCACTTAGGATGGGATTTGATTTTTAATATACAGTCAATTCTCAACTTTCATAAAGATTAACATTCCTAGAAAATGGTACAAAAATAAATAACAGAAACATTCCTGAAACTTATAGGAAATGGGGGTGAAGTTCCTGCTACCACCAAAACTGTACTTTTTTGGTTAGAGATTGCTAAAAATACACTTTTGCATATAATTCTTTAAATCAAAACATTAATTCTGATAATTTATACTTTTCCTAAAATCATGAAATTGCCCATAAAATGCAGTACACAATAAAAGTATATGCAAAACATTTTTATTACTAGCAATTCCCTAGAATTCTATGAGCATTTGTGCTAATATCTAAATTTTAAAAATCTTAATTTGAGACAATATTCATCTTTCATAACACATGGAATTGAGAGTACCATAAATACTTTCCTCCTTTTTGCAGATATAATGAATTGTCCATTCATTAACACCAAATCATGGCTGACAGCAGCTGCTGACATTCCAGCATGAAGTTTATCTAACACTTTTATTTTTTCACTAGGCTTCATTACTAACTTTGCACTTTTGGACTTAAGAACCCAAAGGACTTGTACTTGAACTAGGTACTTTAGTAGTCATTGCATATTTTCATAGTTTGCCTCAAAGGACATCCAGTTCAGTATCAGCTATTCCACAAATTTGTGTGCATTGAGCTTCTTACTTTTTCCTCTATTGCACAGAGCCAGGAATGGGTACAGAAGCCAAATGAAAATTATGTTACTGATAAAATCATGTGAATGCTTGAAGCTGTGAAAAGAAAGTATATAGGGGCAACTAGGTGGCGCAGTGGATAGAGCACCAGCCCTGAAGTCAGGAGGACCTGAGTTCAAATCTGGTCTCAGACACTCAACACTTCCTAGCTGTATGACCCTGGGCAAGTCACTTAACCCCAATTGCCTCAGCAAAAAAAAAAAATAATAATAAGTGTACATTGTTGAGGATTAACTAGTAAAGGTATTAGTATGAATCTATGTTCATTAAGATAACTTTATAAGGGATATGTCTGTACCGAATTCATGCTCAGCATGAATAATAATCATGCTAATAGTTTTATATCTAATGAATTTACATCTTTACAATATTCTAAAGCACTTTGCTTTGACATTCTGACCACATGCAAATCTGCCTCATTTATAACTAACCCACTTTATCAAGACATAGAAATTTTAGGAATGTAAATGAAAAAGAAAGTAATCTTTACTCATAAAAATACTGAGAATCCCTGCTACAAGATTAATTTTTAATATGATCTTTGAAGCTGCATTTTTTATTCTATAATTTTATTGAATTTTTAAAAAATTTTATTCAATTCCATTACTTTTGGCTTTATCTTCATGTAAATTCTAATCCATTCTAAACTATTTCATTAAATTATCTTTCTTTCAGATGTAATAAATTTAAAATAATAAAATGCAAAATAAATTTAAGTGCCACAGAACCCAACATAATTCAACTTAATTAGTATCTCATTTCAGAGAAAGCTCCCAGTCCTCTTTGGTAAACAATTCTGGCTTATTCTTACTTCTCTTGAGTCAAGACCTAAATGTTCTCTGAGTTCTCCAATTTAGGAAACCATGTGCTTGTTATCTTTTCCCCAGCATTTCCCCTCCAAATCTTTGGATGGCTTATCCATAGATATTTGATCTCCTGTTCCTTGATATGAAAATCAGTGTAGATGACTGATAAGCTTAGCCTGGTAAAGCTCAGAACTCTTCAGTTCAAGGGAATTACACTTCTCAGCCCTCCAGATAGCTGGGATTACAGGCATGAGCTTCCATGCCTACCTTAAGGTCACTAGCTTTTAATATAATTATCTGCTATCTCCCCAAAAGTACTACTGATTACACATGAGAATAACTATCAAATGGCAGATATAATATTAGTTTCAATGTACCTTTTTGACCGAAAATTGTTCAATTTGGTTGTTTTTCCTTTTGAAAAGCCTCTGTACTTCTCTGAATACAACCTGTGCACCGTCCACATCACCAGTGGCTCCCTGACAAACTGTAAGAAATCACAACAATATTTTTAGTATATCAGAACAGGTAACCGAGGGAATCCTATATTTATCACATCCTGCATACATTACAGAAGAGAAAACAAATAAAAATAAATATTTTCAGAGAGAAGACAGGTATTTAAGGAAAGGGCTGCAACATTCTGAGAAAAATTAGTCAAATTAGTATTTATTGATTAGGTGTTTATATTCCCAGATCTGTGGAAGATATTAGATGTAGAAGACATGTTCTCTGTTTTCTAAGATCAACGACCTTGCTGGGGAGGAGATCTTCAATGTAAATAATTAGCTAACCTTAGAAAAAAGATATGTAATTAAATGCTAGATTATAGCAGAATAGGCTAAATGTTATACAAGTTCTGAGAAAGAGAGACAAACAGACAGACTGACAGAGAGAAAGAGACTGAGAGAATGCAGTAAGGTTGTAAAGAGTAAAGATAGAGTATTGGGAAAAGTTCGTATGAAGGACTGGAATTTTTGAGCTGAAACTTGAAATTCATTCATTCATTTATTTATTCATTGACCAGCTCAAATGATGATGATATCTTCCCTTATAGTCTTAGCTAAAGAGATTGCTTCCTGATTGTATCCTATGGTATGCTGGCTTTCTCATGATTATTTGTATATTTGTATATTATCTGTCCTACAAGATTATAAAATTTCAGGGCAGAGACCACTTTGTACATCTTTTTCATCTTGCACAAGAATAGGACACAGACCTGTGATCTCACTAGCATGAAACTCCTTGAAGAGGCATCTCTGCCATTTCAGGTTGGCATCTTTGTAACTTCTAATCCTGGAGAGTTGTCCAGGGTACTGGGAGGCTAATGTGTCTTTCCCACTCTCACAGAGCCTATATGTCAAAGGCAAGATCTGACACTAAGACCTCCTGGCTGAGGATAGTCCTCTACATCTTACTTTTCATAAGACCTAGCATGGTACCTTGTCATAAGTGTGAGCTTCTGATTCTATCAGTGTTATAATAAGCTCAGGAAGGCAGAGTAATAGACCTGGATAAGAGACACATTCACTGAAGCAACATCCTATTGTCAAACACAGACTCTTTATACTACATTTATTTCTTTGTTTTATGCACAGTGAAGATGGTAAAAGCTTTCATATGTGTCATGATATCTGTCCGGAATAGTCTGCATGAAAGTTTGCAGAAAATTAGACAATCTCTCAGGATTTTTTTCTAATTTGAAATGACAGAAATATAAAAATATGTATCAGATAACAGATTGGTTGTGACTTTTCCCCCACTAGGAGGCAATAGTTCTCTACTTATTTCATTTGCAAAACTTCCCAATACTGAAGAACTCACTCATGACAGAAAAGACTTCCCACTCACCTGCAGTTAAATATGCATAATAGCATTGAGACCACCTTGACTCATTTTTGAGTCTTTCAAAGGAATTGAAAGCATCTTTAAAGTTCAGTTCTATCATACTGCACCAACCTACAAAAGAAATGGTTTTAAAATGATCACTTAAAAGCAATGAGTTTTAGAGAATCACATTTTTTTTATTAACCACAAAATTCTGAACAGCTGATCTGTTGTTTCTGTCTTCAGTCAAAAGAAGTGTGCTACCTGAAAACTAAAAGCACAAATTTCCTTATCCTCAGAAAAAGACTTCATGTGGAAGTTGTAAACAAGACAAAACAGTTCTTGATTTCAGGCTCAGAACAAGTATAATAAGCAATGATGCAAAGATTTCTAGGGAAAAAATAGTAATTTGCCTTGTCCAAATCTCAGAGTTGCATTGATCAAATAGTAAAAGTACAAATATTAGGTATGTGGCCATAGAAATGAAGGATATGAACAATTCATTGCCTACAAATTGTTCCCTAGTAATATAAATAGAAAAGGCTATAAAACAGATGTTCATATCAGTATATGTATATATCTATATATTCTCCTGATTATATGAACAGCATTTTATGCAATAAAGTAGGCTTTCAAATATTGCCACCACCTTGAAGAGTATGATACAAAGTCAATTCCAAAGATGTTTGAAGCATTTATTTGATTCATGGTATGAATTCTCAATTCTCAATGAATTCTATGAAATAGAATTACCAGGCAGAACCTTTTTAATAGATGAGAAAATAGATGTAAAAGGCTAAAGTTGCTTGTTTAACATTTTTTTAGTAAAATAGTTGTAAGGCTATTAAAAGAACTCATTTCCCAATTCAATTCCTGACCACTACAGTGTCCCCCCAACATTAACAACTGTTATACTAATAATCAGACATACAAAAGGAATTTTATTTCTAATGATTAGCTACAGGAATAGTTAGAGGTATCTTCAAATAAAGACTTGTGCATTCAGTTCTTTTAACAGTTCTGAAAGTGGCTTGTGCTATGAAACTTATGTATTTTGTAATCAACTCTACAGTCAACTAATTATCCCCAAATTCTGAGAGCACAGTGAGGTGTTAATTTGTTATTACAAAGTCATGATCTAGATCCAAAAATAAATCTTGAGTAAGGGTAAAAAAGGATACAGTGTCATTTCATTCAATTTCACTGGGACCCATTTTAGTGCTGCTTTATGGCCATTAAATTTGAGCACAATGCAGATAACATTAACGTATTTTATGGCTGTACTTAATCATTTTCTGTAGCTATTACAAGGATTCAAAATTCAAATTTTAATATCAATTACTGAGTAATTTTGAGTATCTGGGTTATTCTCAATTTGTTTTTTAATTACAAGCAAGAAATCATTTGTACCTATAGTTAGATATGAGGAAGCAGCTATATAATGATGTGCTAAAGTACACCAATGAAGGATTCTAGGAAAAGTGACCAAATTATTATTACATACTCTGCTAGCTCTGTGATGGGCCTTGGTATTCGATTTTAAAAATATACACAGCTTGAAATGAATTAAAGAGGAAGCAGACAACACATATATCCTATGACAACAAGAAGCATGATTAAAATATTTACCAATTTCATAGAGACAGACATGTTGAATTTCTCGCTGATCTATCGCAAGTTCCAGAGCCGTATGGAAAGAAGTCAAGGCACTGTTGATCTGACACTAAGGAAAAAAAGCAAAAACAAAAACCATAAAATTAAATTAACTTCTACTATTTAAAATTATATCTGCAATAGATATCATCACAATACAAAGCTATCATGGATACTACCATGAACTAACACCTTGAAATGTTTCCTCCACCATCTAAATTCTGCATATATTTCAAAACATAATTCCAGTCCCACTTCTCCATGAAGCATATTCTTACTGTTATGATTCTCAAAGATTTTCTCATTTCTTGAATATTTTAGGGTACTCATGCTGACCAACAGGAGTTTGCCATTGCCACAGATGCCGTCTTATACAAAGGCCAAATAAAATGGATTTTCTATAGACTGCAAGCTTTGGATGTGGATGATATGCCAATTACATCAAGTTTTAGATCACTACATGGTCTCATTAATTAGCACTACAATTACTAAAACTGGACCGAGCTATCAATATGCACATGAAAAATGAGACAGGTGAGCCTATTATTGCTCAGATTATGACATACTGTTAATTGGATTGGCAGATGGGAAGCCCCACTGATTTAGTCTATTAGCAAATATAATTATCCATTCTATATCTCAACTTTCCCCATAGTGGTTTTGACCTATTGTGAGTCAACACAAGATATTAAGTGGAAATTTTGGAGGAGTTTGCAAAGTCACAGAAGACAGATTAAAAAGTTTAGAAACTCAAAAATGCATAAAATTTATATATTATTACATAATATCAATATATATTATCTTTTATAATAATCCAATTTTTTTGATACAAAGGGACGGCCCAAATCCCCATGATGTGTAAAGGATAAATGTATATCCTGGACAAAGTTTAAAAAGACATAACAACCTGGGCTATACTGTATCTAGGAAATTGGAGAGCTCTTTCAAAGATGCTCCAAATTGTTCCCTTGATGCAAAAGTCTGTCTTTTCAAAGTTAATATTCTTCAGGATATGTTATATGATTATAATCCATTAAACATTTCAATGTCAGAAAAATTAAAATGTTCAGTAATCCAAAGGACTAAGGAGAGAAAAACACATAGTAGGTTATAGGTGGACTGAAGCATAGTTTAAATGAGGACTTGCACATAAAAAAAGTTAAGAAAAAGAGGATTAGTAATATAAGCAATTAAATGGCACAACCAAGTGTCAGGAAGAACTAAGCTCAAATATGACCTCAGATACTTACTGTGAGACTCTGGGCAAGTCACTTAGTAGTGAGGGGAAAAAAAGCTTCCACTTCTCAGATAGTGAGGGAAAAAATGAAATAGTGTACAGAATTTTGCAATTTTGCAAACCCTGAAATACTAGCTAATATTAGTGCGAAGGAAAAATCTATTGCCCAAATCCTGTAGTGGCATTCATGAAATATTAAAAGGAAACAAAAGATTTCTTTCAAGGCACTAAATAATCCTGGAGGACCTATGGAAATACATGGACAAAAATTATACAAGAAAAGTAAGATTGGGTTGTGATTGACATGCACTAATGAACTTAAAATTATAGAGAGCTGAAAAGGCACTTCAGAATCCATCTAGTCCAGAAGTCTTCAAAATCTGAGATCCATAAAATTTAAAAAAATATATTTTTATTGCTCTATTTTAATGTAATTAGTTTTCTTTACAATTATCCTTCTGAGAAAAAAGTAAAAGGCTGCTTGAACTATTCCAGTTCTCTCATTTTATATATGAGGAAGCTAAGGCCCAAAGAAGATAGTAGTTGTCCAACATTACACAGAAAGTAAATGGCAGAGCCAAGTTTGATATTCAGAACTTCAGACTCCAAATCCAATAATCTTTCCATCATGTTGCCTCTGCCTGGCTTCAAAGGCTGTAAATCTATCAAAGTATTAATTATTAGAAGAAAAAATGGATGGTTTCCTCCTATATTAAAAAAATTCTTTTTAAACCATTTTTTTAAAATGAGCTCTGAGGTCCAGTGACACTGACCTCCTTGCTGGTCCTCACCTAGCACATTCCACCAGCCCAGACTTCGGACAGTTTCTCAGGCTATCTATCCTCTAGATTTAGATTTTTCTCCCTCCTCATCTTCACTTCCTAGTTTTCTTTAAGACCTTTCTCAAATCCCAAATTTTGCAGGAAATTTTTTCTGATCTCTCTTAATGCTTCTCTCCCTTGTCAAATCATCTCTAATTTATCTTGTAGCCATTATGTTTCTATATAGTTTTTGCATGTTGTCGCTCTACTATTAAACTGTCTTAAAAGTAGGGATTATCTTTTACCTTTCTTTGGAGCCTGAGTGCTCAGCAGAGTGCCCAGCATATGTAAAGTCTTAATAAATATTTTCTGACTGGTTGGCTGACTGAGAGAACAGTATTTAAAACAGGACACAAATTAATAAAAATAGAAGCCAGTGGGCTTTATTATAAACAATAATTTAAAAATTCTAAATACCTATGATTTCCTCAATATCTACAGTATATCTTCTATAAAAAGGACTTCTACATACTTTACAATAGGCAGATAGGTGGTTCGGTGGACCTGGAGCCAGGAAGACCTAAGTCCAAATTTAGTCTCAGACACTTATTATCCTTGTGACACTGGGCAATTTAATCTTGTTTGCCTCAGTTTCCTCATTAATAAAATGAGTTGGAGGAGTAAATGGCAAGTCACTCCAGTATCTGTCAAGAAAAATCCATGGGCAGTATGGCAAAGAGTGGGACATGACTGAACAAAAAAAAAAAATACAAGTTAGTACCTGTTCTTCATAACTTGCTATAACCAGAGAAATTCATCATGTTATGATGATCTTTTAGATCATGTCTCCCTAATCTTGTCTAACTTGGACTTTGGGTAACAGGTTCAGAACCCATTACCAGATTTATGATGAAAGCCTTTCTTCAAATGTGCTTTTGGGGCATAATCTTAAACACCAAGTCCTCCCTATGCCATAAAAGATATATTGGAATAAGACTTTCCTAGACTGAAAACAGATTAATTCTGAGTGAAGTCATAATAAAATGACAGAATGTTAAAACTAGGCAGCAAAGTAGACAGAAATTCTATTCCTCTTTTTCCCATCTGGATTTCTTGATGAACAAATTCAGCTCTACACTGTCTTCTCTCATGAATCCCTACTCCTTAGGCCTCTCATTGTATCATCAATTACACCTGGCCAAGTCTCAGCCTTGCTACCTTTTGCTCCTACTCATGCTGTTCAACAAAAATGAAGAAAATCACACAACCATTTTGATTAATCTACTACAAATTTATGTTACACAATCTCAACTAGATCCTCACTACTTCGAGACAATCCTACTGTACCTCTCATCAATTTACTATACTCTTATTCACAACAGTTCTTCCACATCTTTTCATCCCTCCTCAAACATCCCAAGGCTTCCCTCCCCCCACTCACTCAGCTGAGAGCTTTGTCTCCTTTTATAGAAAAAATAGCAGCTATTCAAATGATAGCTCCCTCTTCTCCCCTTCTCCTTATCTCCTTTCACTCAGGTACCTTCTGCCATTATTCCTCCTTCACCCCTACCTCACATAATGAAGTAGTATTACTCTCTATACCAAGGATAATTCCTCTACCTGTTCAAGCAATACCATTTGATCCCTCATCCAAAAAATCACCCCTTCTTTCATTTTCACTCTTATTTTCTTTAAAGTTTTTTGAGTTTTATTTTCAGTTCCAAATTATCTATCTCTGCCTTCTTCCCCATTCATTGAGGGAGCAAGAAATATAATACTCATTTTATATATGAAGTCATGAAAATCATTTTTCCACATTGGCCATGTTGGGAGAAAAAAAAGCAAAAAAATAATGTGGAAAAAAATATGCTTCAATCTGTACTTGAAGTTCTTCAGTTCTCTCTCTAGAGGTGGATGGTAATTTTCAACCATGAGTCCTTTGGAATTGTCAAGGATCACTGTAGTGAGAAGAGTAGCTAAGCCATTCACAGTTGATCAGTTGATCTTGCTGTTAACTTTGTACAAAGTTCTCCTGGTTCTGTTCACTTCACTTTGTATCAGTTCATATAAGCCTTCCCCTCTATCAATTCTTACAGCACAATAGTGTTCCATCACAATTATGTTCAGCCACTCCCCAGTGATGGATATCCCCTTAGAGACTATTTCATAACAAAAAGAACTACTATAAATAAATTTTTAGGGCAGAAGGATTGCAAAGGATAGTGTGCTGGTCCTGGAATCAGGAAGACCCATGTTCCCGAACTCAAATCTGACACTTACTAGCTGTGTAATCCTAGGCAAGTAACTTAGTTCTGTTTGCCTCAGTTTCCTCATCTGTAAAATGAGCTTTAGAAGGAAATGACAAACCACTCTGGTATCCCTATCACAAAAAACTGAACATGACTGAAAAAAAAAACCCAACTGAACCACAGGTAAATATTTTTGTACCCATAGGTCTTTTTCCTTTTTCTTTAATCTCTTTGGGATAGAGACCTAGTAGTGATATTGCTGAGCCAAGTGGTAGGTGCAGTTTCACAGCTTTTTGGCAGAGTTCTGAATTATTCCCTATCACTTATTTTCAACCTCTCCCTTGCTACTAATTCATTCTCTACTGTCTATAAGCCTGCTCAAGTCTCTACTCTAAAAAAAATAAAAAGCCACCCCATTTGATCCTTCCCTCCTGTCACTGTCCTCCATCTCTTTGGCTGTCTTAGGCCTTCTCTCCTCCCACTCTCTTCTCAACCTCTTATAATGCAGCTTTTGATCTAATCATTCCACTGAAGTTGTTCTGGCCAAAACGGCTGCCAATCTCTCAGTGGCCAAACCCAATGCCTTTTTCTCAGTTCTCATTCTCCTCGACCTCTCTGTAGCTGCTGATGCTGCTGGATCACTCTCCGATTTCTCTCTTCTCTTTAGGTTTTGGGAACATCTGCTGCTTCTCCTGCCTATGATCCAATCTGCTCTGGCTCCTTTGCTGGGCCCTCAGATCATGTCCTCTGACGGTGTTCTTCAGGATTCTGTCCTGGGCCCTCTTCTCATCATCTTCTATACCACCTCCCTTGATGGTCTCATCAGCTGCCCTAGAAGTAATCACCATCTCTACACTAATGATTCTCAGGTCTAACTGTCCTGTCCCAGGCCTGCTTAGCTCCAATCTTATATCTCTAAGGCCTCTCAGACAGGCCAGCAGATGGCCCATAGGTGGATTAAATGCCCTAGGTCCTCAGGCTCACAGCCTAGGAGTCAGCCTGTTCTCCTCACTATCCCTCACCCCCAAGTCCTGCTGATTTCACCTCTGCAATGTGTCCCTTTCTCTCCTGAGACACTGCCACTACTCTAGTGTAGGGCCTCCTCACCTTACTCCTGGACAGCAGCAAAAGCTGAGAGTGGTTCTGCCAGACTCAAGTCTTTCCCCACTCTAATCCATCTTCTATTTAGCCACTAAAGTGATTTTCCTAAGGTCCAATCAGGTCACCTTCCTTGCCCCACTCAAACTCCAGTGGTTCCCTATTGCCTCCAGAAGCAAACAGAAAATACTCGGTTTTGAACCTATCCCCCTTTCTATCTTTCCAGGCTTCTCCAACCTTATTCCCCCAACATGTACCCTTCATGTAGTGTCACTCCTGGCTGTTCCACGACAAGAACTTCTCTCTCTCAACTCTGGCCATTTTTTCTGTCTGCTCCTCATGCCTGGAACGTGTATCCTCTTCATCTTTGACTATTGATTTCTCTAGAATCCTTTCAGCCCCAACCAAAACTCCATCTTTTCCTGCTCCTCTTAATTCTAGTGCCTCCCCTAGTGTATATGAGTATGTTTTGCATATAACTGTGCATTGTCCCCTTCATTAGGTTGTAAACTCCTTAAGGGCAGAGATTCCCTTTTGCCTCCTTTTGTATCCCCAGGACTTAGCACAGTGACTGTTGCTTAATAAATGTTTATTGATATTGGAAAACAATATGGTAGATCCTTCTCATTTTATGGAACAGAAACTGAGGCCTAGAAAAGTACAACAGCTTGCTGCCATAACTAGGACTAGAATCCAGATATGTAGCTCTTTTTTACACTATATCACATATATCAGGAGTTATTTTAATGCAAAGTACCCACAATTTTAGCAAACCAACTCAATTATGCTTATATTCTGGGATAAACTTGTTTAATCACTCTAACCCAGTTATAAGCTTCTTGAGGACAAGAGCCTGATCTTATTCCTTTTTGAATCTTTTCCAAAACTTACTGACAGCATATGGAGTCTGCTTAATATATATTTACTGATTCAAAGTGGGAGGGAGAGAAGAGGCAGACTGAAGATTAGGAGAAACATCTGTCCACATACCAAAGCATAATCTCATCACTTGTGATAAGAATCTGCTTTATTGAAATATGTGTGTTCATTCAAGATAAAGAAAAACTGTGACTTTGGACTTGTTTTGTATAATACCAGAAGGGAAATCGAGGAGCAGGAAGCAGAAGTTGCAAAAAGGCAGTTTTGAGCTCAAAGTCATTCAAAGTGTTCATGCAAATCCAAATGGACACTAGTGTCAGGGATGCCACAGAGAACATTAACACCTTGGACAAAGGGTTGAGCAAGGTGACATTTAAGATTCCATTTAATTAATCAGTTTCTGAACCAGGTAAAGACCCATATTTCCACTCATCAAATAACCACAAGATCAGTCCAATGACATCTGTAATTTTTAGGCCTTAATATTTTACATAGTGAGAGATAATACAATCTGGCTTAGTTAGCTTAGGGTTGTTTTGGATATATTTACTTTTCTGTTTTGAGCAAGGAGGGGCAAGATGCACAATTTCACATAAAAATTTTATTTACTTGAGCAATAGCATAATTTAAGACAATGCCATAATTTGAGCCAAGTGTACTTTTAGTCCCTAATTCATAACTAACATAAAATCTGACCCTAGAGAAATTATTTTTTTCTGTAAAATTCAAAGTATGAATAAATAGTTGCTCTATAAAACATGTCAGTAACACTAAGAGGCCAGTAAAAATATAAATAAACCTACTTTATATTTATATTTAAAGTAAATACTGACAATAAATGACAAGTTTCTAACAACTTGTTTTAGGCCTGTAGAGAAAATTTCTTGATCATAGTTAAAATAACAGTTAAGCCTGCAAAGACATATGAACTCATCATGAATGACTATGTGTACAATCTCACTAGTGGCAAAAAGGAGCACATGAACACACTTATTATCGTATTAGGTAAGTTTCTTTTTTCTAATTAGAGAATGTTGAACATGAGTGAACTGCAAAGAATCACTGAATGGTCAGAGTTAGAAGAGCCCTCAGGAACCTTTGTCTAGTCCATACCAGGCCAAACATATTATCTACAACTTTACCAAATGATTGTACAATCTTATTATCTACAACTTTACCAAATGATTGTACAATCTTTACTCAAAGACTCTTAGTAAGATCATCTATTACTCCAAGAGTCCAGTCTATCTTTGGAGTCTACTCCAAACCTCTACATCTTTTTGAAACCTGCCCATTACTCAAAATGCCTTTCCTATCTTGTGAAGCTCTTTGATCTCTATTAATTTGATTTCATTGTGTTCAGCTCAAAGTTCTGGCTTAAATTATTTCCTAAAATTCTTTCCCTTTTCCTTCTTAAAGTAGAATGCTAGAGAAATTAAATTAATTGAAATATTATTCTATATTGAATAGTAGCACATTAAGTACCTAGAGAATTTTCTCTAGAACCGAAATAATTGCACATAGTTGCATCTCGGATATCTAAATATCTCAACAATAACAACAACAAACCCACAAAAACAAACCTCTCTGGGATACAACTCTTAGTGGTATTGCTGTATTAAAGAGTATGCATAAATATAAAGCCCTTTGAGCATAGTTCCAAATTACTCTCCAGAATAGTTCAATTCACAACTCCACTAGCAGTGCAGCAGTGCTCTAATTTTTCCACACCCTCTTTAACATTTAACTTTGTTTTTTCTGGCATATTAGTCAATATGATTCATCTCAAAATATGTCAAGCAAGTTACCCAAGTATTTTAACATCTCATTGTCTCTGCTTACTTGCTCCTTAAATACTGAAATTTTATCAGATTAGTTAAGGGGATATCATTGACAATAATGTCACAGACTTAAGGCTAGAAGGAAGCTCAAAGGTTATGTCATCTAAATATCTCATTTTACAATATGAAGAAACTTAAATTGAAGGAGATGAAAAGGCATATCCTAGATCATACAAGGAATAAAAATCAGGCAGAATTTGCCCTCAGGTTCTCTTGACTCTAAAAGCAGTACTATTTTTACTACACTACAAGGTACATGAACCACCCTAGTTTGCTTTGAGTATGATATTTCATTATTTTGCTCAGGCTTTTCAATGAGAACTATAGACCAGGATGCATATCTCCCTAGCTGACTCCTGAATCAGAATTCTGAAACACTGGGCTCTTACTGCATAATCTGCTTTGCTCCAAGTACTTCTTTGATCTCTGAGCCCAGCTTGTCAAACCAGTTCTAGAGGTTCAATTTGTATTCACAGCACCTATGACCATCCCTTTCTCACCATCATGCCTTTCATAGTTATATTGCCATTTGCAACTGGAACTCCAGGTGGAAAGAGTTGCCAGAATGCCAGTTTCTGGTAAATATCTCAATTTTCTTTTTTTTTAAATTAATACTTTTTATTTGCAAAACATATGTATGGGTAATTCCTAAACATTAACCCTTACAAAGCTTTCTGTTACAAATTTTTCCCCCCTACTCCCCACCCTTCCCCTAGATGGCAGGATATCCACTACATGATAATTATGTTAGAATACCTAAGAAAGTGAATATGTGTATAGTTATTGCCACATAACATTTTTTTGTGCAGGAGAAATCGTATCTACAAGAAAGAATAATCCAATAAAGGAAATACAATGCAAGCAAACCTCAACAGAGAACATGAAAATGTTATGTTGTGGTCCACATTTCACATCCCTCTCTCTGGGTGTATATGGCTTTCTTCACTGAACAATTGGAATTGGTTTGAAGCATTTCATTGTTGAAGAGAATCATGTCCCTTAGAACTGAATATCTCAATTTTCTAAGGAATTTATATTGAGACATTTTGATATCTGATTTGCCTATATACAATTATTCAATTCTAGAAAAATTTCTCTAGGTGTTTAATGCCCCACTGTTCAACATAAAATGATATTTCATTTAACTTAATTTCTTCAGCATTCTACTTTAAATAGGAAAAGGGACATAATTCTTTAAAAATGTTTTGGCAAGAATTTGTTTTGTTATTATAGAAAGAAGCAGGTTCAAAAGTATAAATTCTGGTGTCAGTATAAATTCAGTCAACTCACTCTTCCATATTTGAGTGCAGGTTTTCAATAGGGATTCCAGTAGAATGTATGATAAGTCAAGTATTTATTAATCACTTATTACATTCAAGGTAGGGTAACTAAGTGGTGCAGTGAATGGAGTGCCAGGGCTTGGAGTAAGAAAGACCTGAGTTCAAATGTGACTTTGGACAGTACCAACTATGTAACAAGTCACTTAATCCTGTTTACCTCAGTTTCCTCATCTCCAACTAATTTTGGAGAAAGAAATGTCAACTTATTCTAGCATCTTTCACAAGAAAACCCCAAGTGGAATCATGAAGTTAGATTAAACAACTACAAAATATTAAGGTACTTTGATACATACTAGGGAGTTATGAAGAAATATATGATATTGTCCTTGATGGTTCATCCAATATTAGAATATGTGGAAGGATGGAGACATCAAAGTTAGCCAACAATACAACTAACTCTAACCTCAATTAAGAATACAAGATGTATATAACAACAGGTGTCAAATGAATGGCTAGACAACATGATACACCAGAATTGAAGTGAATTCTAAATAAGGAAAGGTTCAATTAATGAGAATAGCAATTCCAAAGGATGATGAGACCAAAAACAATCTTATGGTGACTATAAGATCAAAAGACAGATACAAATTTAAAAAAACCATAATTCTTCTAGAAAAAATAATCTACTGAAAAATGATATTATATGTGTGGAAAGCCAAATGTTTTTGTCATTATTTTAAAAACAAGTGCTGTGAAGACACATGATAGCAATGGAAATGTTAAGTAATTGAACTGACTCAAAATTAAGATTTTGTTTTACAGAAACCAGTTTGGTTTGCACAAACCAAAAATCATAGCTAAATTACACAGAGGATAACTTGAGAAAAACTGTTAAACTTAGAAAACTGATGAAAGTAATGAAATCTGCAAATAATAGTATGCCCTGAAAAAAGAGAAAAAGCCATAAATGCACTTCTAATACAAAACATTAAATTTCCTAGGTAATCTCAACTAGGGTATCAGTAACTGGATATGGAATACAATTCATGAACATCCCCAAGTTTGATCAAGCTCATCTTCCTTTATTTTATTTTATTTTATTTGCATAACATATGTGTGGGTAATTCTTCAACATTAACCCTTACAAACCTTTCTGTTACAAATTTTCCCCCCAACTCCCCACCCCTTCCCTAGATGGCAGGATATCCACTACATGTTAATTATGTTAAAATATTGGCAAATCAAATATATGTATACATATTTCCAAACTTATCATTGTTGTGCAAGAAAAATCTTATCTACACAAAAGATATATCAGATAAAGGAAACACAATGTAAGCAAACGTCAATCAAGGAGTATGAGAATGTTATGTTGTGGTCCACATTTCACATCCCTCTCTCTGGGTGTATATGGCTTTCTTCAGTGAACAATTGGAAGTGGTTTGAAACATTTCATTGTTGAAGAGAGCCATGTCCATCAGAATTGATCGTTATATAGTACTGTTGTTGCCGTGTATAATGATCTCCTGGTTCTGCTCATTTCACTCAGCATCAGTTCATGCAAGTCTCTCCAGGCCTCTCTGAAATCGTCTTGCTGGTCATTTCTTACAGAACAATAAATATTCCATAATATTCATATACCATAATTTATTCAGCCATTCTCCAATTGAAGGGCATCCATTCAGTTTCCAGTTTCTAGCCACTACAAAAAGGGCTGCCACAAACATTCTTGCACATGTGGGGCCCTTTCCTTCCTTTATGATTTCTTTGGGATATAAGCCCAATAGAAATGCTGCTGGGTCAAAGGGTATGCACAGTTGGATAAACTTTTTGAGCATATCTCCAAATTGCTCTCCAGAATGGCTGTATCTGTTCACAGCTCCACCAACAATGCATCAGTGTCCCAGCCCTCCCACATCCCCTCCAACATTCATCATTAACTTTTCCTGTCATTTTAGCCAATCTGACAGGTGTGTAGTGGTACCTCAGGGTTGTCTTGATTTGCATTTCTCTGATCAATAGTGATTTGGAGCACCTTTTCATATGACTATAAATAGTTTTAATTTCATCCTCTGAAAATTGTCTGTTCATATCCTTTGACCATTTATTGATTGGAGAATGGCTAGAATTTTCAAGCTCATCTTCCTACCTGCTTGCTCTTTTCCAGAAACTTCACCTACTAATAGTTTTCAACTGAAATTTTTACAGATTTTTACAAACTAAAAAGTTTTTTTTGTTTTTACAAACCAAAAGGATATTAGCAGAAATAAAGTTACAGACCAATTATAGCTACAAAAATCCTAAATAAAGATCTAGAAAAGAAAAAAAACAAAACTTTGGACAATTTATTCACCTTGAAAGAAATTCCCCAGTTTCTTTAAAGACTTAGCTTGAGTATCACCAGGTGTAGGTCTTTTCAAGCCTCTCCATTTACTAGTGCCTTTGTCTATTTTGTATGCTAACTTGTATTTTTAAAATAAATGCACATGTTGTCTTTCTAATAGAGTGTAAGCTTCTTGAAGGCAGGGATCATTTTTCTTTTCTTTTTGCATATCCAGTTACTGGTATAGAGTATGACCTATAAAAAGTGTGTTATAAATGCTTGTTCATCAATACTGATATAAATCAGCACAGGAATACAATATTAAAAATTATATGATTATCTCAATAGAGGCCAATAAATTATTTGATAAAATGAAGCACTTATTCTGCATATAGTCTATGTTTCATATGATATGGAAGATGTTTTTACATGGTAAAGAATGTATAGTTTGAGAATGAATCAATATTATACTTAACGGAGAAAATATTAGGTAATGATTGCCTTTAAAAACAAGGACAGGTTCAAAAAGGCCTGCAGAGACTTAAATGAACTGATGCTAAGCGAAGTTAGGAGCACTAAAAGAACAATGTTCACTGCAACAACAAGATTATATGATGATCAACTATGATGGAGCTGGCTCTTTTCAACAATGAGGTGATTCAAGCCAGTTCCAATAAATTAGCGATGGAAATAGCCATTTGCACCCAGAGAGATAACTGTGGGGACTGAAGGTAGATCACAGCATAGTATTTTCACCTTTTTTGTTGTTGTTTGCTTGCTTTTTTCCCTTTCTCATTTTTTCCTTTTTGATTTGATTTTTCTTGTGCAGCATGATAATTGTAGGAATATGTATAGAATAATTGCACATGTTTAACATATATTGGATTACTTGCTGTTTAAGGGAAGGGGGTGGGATGAAGGAAGAGAGAAAAATTTAGAACAAGATTTTGCAGGGATGAATGTTGAATGCTGTGAATATATTTTGAAAATAAAAAGCTAAAAAAAAAAAAAACAGACAGGGCAACCATGCTGTTTTATTACCATTTCCTTTTTTTTTTTTTTTTGCTTTTTGCTGAGGCAATTGGGGTTAAGTGACTTGCCCAGGGTCACACAGCTAGGAAATGTTAAGTGTCTGAGACCAGATTTAACTCGGGTCCTCCTGACTTCAGGGCTGGTGCTCTAACCACTACGCCACCTAGCTACCCCGTACCATTTCCATTTAATAAAGTATTAGAAAGACAAGTACTTACTATTAAGGAGACTGTTATAAAAAGATATATACATATACATATGTAAATATGTATATATACATATATATATATGAATGTGTTTGTGTATTTATGTAATGTAAGGGTGGGGTTACTGGCACTTCTTCCTTCCTTAAGATATTAAGTTAGGTGTGAATAAGAATCATACATATCTCTTGAAGTAATCACCTCAATTAAAGTAACTAACAAAATACTGCATGCCCTCATCAGGTAACAATAGTTCTGCTGAACAAATGACATTAAATTAATATGATCCCTTGTCACTTTCTATGGATCTTTTATAAAATGCCAAACCAGTCTAGGACCTGAAATTCAAATATCTAGCAATTTAAAGGCAAGCCCCAGAGATGAAACTACTTTTGTGGGGGTGGGGAAAAGAATAGTGTCTTGGTCTCATCCTCAACCTCCACCAGAGGACAATCTTGTGAGCTCAGGAGGGTAATAGGTTTCTGACTTCTCAGTGGCATCCTATTAGTGTTCCAAGAACAGCAGAGACTGGCTAAACATACAAGGAGAGGCAATCTCAAGACTACAAGGAGTCCAATAGAAAGCTATATAATGCCTAAGGAGAATATCATGGTTATTCCACAAGGGGAAGAAAAAATCTTCCAACAACCAGGAGCTAATACTTTAAGTATTAGCTTAACCAAGAAAAAAAGAGCTGTTCTACCAAAAGACATTTTTAACCCTGAACAGGATAAATAAAGGTGGAGGGGGAATTTTAAATCTTAATGAGATAAAAGGATTATAGTTTAAAATATATCATCAGATTGGCTTTAGTGTAAGAAATATTTTGGCCAAAGCAACTCTCCAAGACCATTATTAAATTACAGAGGGCTTATAAATCTGCAATTGTTAAGCTAATTATTTAATTCTTCAAGGATTTCATGGGTATAGTTTCATTAATATAGTTAAATATTTTTGCTTTGAGTTGGAATAAGTATAAGTTATAATTATGATTCTGTGTGTGTATATACAGAAGCTTTAATACTAAAAAGATCTGTGATTTTATTGGCAGACCTTGCTAAAATAGAAAACTTTCTGAGAGAAAGTCCAGAGAAAGAGTGCATAGTCCTTTAGGACCAGCATAGATAAATTCAGAGGAGTTTATTACAAGGAGATTCATAGTCAGATTTTTGTTTTTTTATTTTTTTGGTTACTATAACTCTTGAGTTTCCATGCCTTAATAAAGCTTACACACTCGTGCTGAAAGTTCTCACACTGGAAACAATGAAAACAAAAAAGTTCAATAATGATGAATATATATGGAGACAAATATATATATATATATGCAGCTAAACAATGGACTTATGCTACATTTTAACTTTATGATACTAAACTACAAGAGAAAATCACACAAAAGAGGAGAATGATATTCTAGAAATATCCCTAAATTGTTATAAGAACAATAAATAGTAAACAAGAGTAATACATGTGAGACAAGAATTACTATTTAATTAACGGCTATTATTAGAACAGATCTCATGCCCTCTATTTCAATAAACTCCAGATGAGTCAGAGTTAAACAAAAAGAACATTAGAATAGTGACTCTTCAGTAGGGGAAGAAGGAAAATTTCATGACTTTTGAAAAAAGTTGCTTTCATTTGTTCAGTTGTATTCAACTCTTCATGACCCCATGGACCAAAGCACAAGCCCTTCTAGCTTCTAACTATCTCCTGAAGTCTGTGCAAGTTCATATTTGCTGTTTCCATGACACCAACTGTCCATCTCATCCTCTGCCATCCCCTTTTTCCTTTTGCTTTCAATCTTTCCCAACATCAGGAGGAAAAGCAGAAGATAGTTATCAGGTAAGAATCAAGTTTTAAAAATTAAACATTTCAAGATGAAATAATAAAACAATGGTATGAAAGGAAATTATCTAAAAGAAAAAAAGAGTAAAAATATAGGGTAAATATTTCTTACCACCCACAAAAAATACTATAGACCACACTCATATTCTACTTATAAATGGCAAAAGAAGCAAGCTTAAGTGCAAAGATTTTTTTTTCCTGAGGCAATTGGGATTAAGTGACTAGGAAGTGTCTGAGGCCAAATTTGAACTCAGATCCTCCTGAATTCAGGGCTGGTGCTCTATCCACTGTACCATCTAGCTGCCCCAAAAACAAAGACTGTAAAATCATATTTCTGGGGCTCTCACAGAGACCTCAAAGAGCATCTGTGTAATTTAATCATCTTATTTTAGAGATATGGAAACTAAACCCTGGAGGAGAAACCTGGAAAATAAATGATTTGCCCAAGATTACACAAATAGTAAAACCCAGAGGTGAGATTTGAACACAAGTCTTTTGATTCTGAAAGAGACAGAACTCTTTCCATTTTAATATATTGCCTTACAGAGGAAAAAACAGGCAACAAAATTTCATATGGAAGAAATATCTGGTCTCATCAGCCATTAATTAAAATCAGAACAGCTTTAGTTATCATTGCATGCCTATTATGACTAGAAAAACAATGAAAACAAAAAAGTTCAATAATGATCAATATATAAGGAGACAAATATTCTTACCCTGATAGCATCACAGAATGATTTAAATTTTTTAATAGTATAATCTCACAATATGAATGAAAGCCATATTTCATTTTTTAATTTCTACTTTTGGAAATTTAACTCATGGAACTAACTGAAAAGTTTTTTTAAAAAAGACTAAAAACTTTGTAAATATATAGTAAAAACTACCTTTATTCATATAGGTATACATATGTATACTATATATAATTTTTATTCACATATATATGTATACACACATATACATTCACTAGTCATCAAAAGAACTAGTGTTCAAACACTAATTCTTCTACTTTCTACTATGTATCTTGGGTTAATCATTTTGTATCTGCAAGGTCTTATTTTCTTCATCTAGAAAATGAAAGTGACATCTAAGATCCCTGGCATCTCTAATATTCTCTGAAGAGGAATATACCAAATGGGAACTCTATGAAGAGGAGGAACCCAGGCAACACTTAATAAAATTCTGTTAGCTATTTTAAAATGATATGAAAGCACAACAATATTCAGAAATATTTATATGAATTGATTCTAAGGAAAAAACAGGATTATGTTTATTATGATTATTGTAAGGAAAACATAGTACCTTGATTATAATCATGAAGCATGAAGGCATGTACTTTAATGAATATTTAAAGGTAATATGGAGTGTTATAAAAGGTTCCTATTTATTAGGTTCTTACCATTTATAGTTGATTAAAATTCCTAACGAAAAATATAGTCAACTGGCCAAAAAATAATTTTCTCAATTTATAATTTTCTAATGTATAAATTTCTAATTTATACATAGAAAACAAAATAATGATACTTTGCTTACATGCAACCTGTATTATTTCTGTTGTGTAGAAGAATCAATGTTCTAACAAGGTGGTTCTCAAAGAGGTTCTAACAACAGATTATACATCTCTTCTCTATCCCTGGGATTTGGGCTCTTGAGAATAAGTGAAAGCTGATCCTCTTATTCATATAATTAGTACACTTATAAGTATGAATAATAGGTGAAGAATGACCTATAAATCTGTTCCTTCCAGATAACCTGTATAGAAAGGGCTAAAATACAGGAAAGGCAAAGATGTCTTATTTACAAGCATTTCTGTCATGTTTCTGTTTGCTAGGATGAAAAGGTGTCATATTAAGCCACAGAGCTTAAGCTAGAAGCTGAAAAGCTTCCCTTTTCAAGAAACAGAAACTAAAAATATGCTCTTGATCCCCTCTGCCTAAGGATTAATTCCATTTTTTCCCCCTGACTGAAAAATGTTAAACAGCATCTTTTGACTAAAATAAAAAAGAAAACCATGTAGTAAAAGGAGTTAGAAGACTACAATTAACTGGATTTCTGGGAATTATTCCACTCATTGTATCTCTTTCTTGGTCTATAAATAAAACCATTACATCATGCTGATACAGCAAGCTGTTCAATTACAGGAGGAAGGTTTGCCCTTCAACAGATGCAATGAAACACTGCCACCAAAAGCCGAGGATACAGGGATAGCAGAGAGGTTAATCATTTGAGATTTCGTCTTCCACAATTGCCAGTGCCCACAAATGAGCTGCCCATATGCTAGAAAAATCTTTTCTGATTTAATTTTTAGTCACTTTACCTAACTGTTTTGCTGAACACCAGAACAACACAGAACTGTCTTTTTCTAGTGATTCTCAGATCTGATTCTCCTAAGATTCAAGAAATAACAGAAGAGTAAAATGCCTAATTTTTCCATAAAAATTAAGAATTAATGGAGTACAGTGGAAGGAACAAAAGTCTTTGGAGTCTTGCAACTAATGCTACAATGAAACCCTTAAGTTACAACACTAAGTAGAATTGGCTCCTAAGAGTTTGTAAACTACATAAAAAATGAGATGTGGTTGAATTTTATAAAGGCACTGAGATGGAAAAAAGGGGAAGAAAGGGGAAGTACCCAAGCAATGATATAGTGGAAACAGTACAAGATTTTAGGAAGCACCTAGGTAGATCAATAGGTAGAGATCTAGGCCTGGAGTCAGGAACCCCTAAATTCAAATCCAGACACTAACTGTGTAACCCTGTAAAATCACTTTATATGTCTTAATCCACTGGAAAAGGAAATGGCAAATCACTCCAGTATCTTTGCCAAGAAAACCTCATGGCCAACCCTATTGTGCTGTGATCCATGTGATCCATGGGGTTACAAAGAGTCAGACATGACTGAACAACAAAAATAAAGTACTGGATTTGAAGTCAGCATCTGCTACTTACTAATTTTTAATATTTTCAACATTTGTTGTTGTTTTTTTTTTTTAATTTGAGTTCCAAATCTGTCCCTCCCTTCCCTGAGAAGACAGGCAATTTGACATAGAAATATGCAGTCATGTAGAACATATTTACCTATTAGCTATGATACTACTAGGAAAAAAGGTTTTGTTTTTTTAAGAGACATTTTCCCTCTTTCTTTGATTTCTTTAGTGTTACATTGTTTACATTTTTTAACCCCTCTAGAATTCAAGGGATCATCAATATATATGCTGAAATCCCCTGACATGAGAGCAGAAGAAAAACCATGAAGGCCAGTTTGTAAAAATGAGGGGCTTAAATTTGATGATTACAACATTCCTGCCAGCTCTCCATCTATGCCCTGAGCTCTGCTCACCAATAAAGTGCGAGAAAGCACCGGAAGTCAGTTACAAGTCAAAAGTAAAAATAGTGTTTCCTTAGAAGCTAAGCAGCAAAGTCGGCAGCTCCATACACACCAAAGCGATGTGGGGAAGGGGCTGCAGGAGAGCAAGCCCCGGTCGCCAGCAGCAGTGTGAGTGGAGTCCTGGTTCTCTGACTTGCTGCTCCTGCAATCCTGGATAAGCTATTCTAACCTATAAAATGGGGGCAGTATCTGGCACAAAGTGAGCACTATATTGGTTGTTCACTTGTCTCTGACTCTTCAGGGTTTGATAAACCATGCTATCCTGGGATTTCCTGGCCAAGATACTGGAGAGATTTGCCATTTCCTTCGCCCAGAAATTAAACTGAACAGAGATTAAGTGACTTGTTGGGGGCCATATGATTAATAAGTGTTTCGGGTTACATTTGAACTCAGGTCCTCTTGACAAAAGGCCTAGAGCTCTCTCTAGTGAGTTACCTAGCTGCCTCTATGTACTATGTAAGTGAAAGCTATAAGTATTATAGTATTTGTAAAAAGGAGTTAATAGAAATTACATTACTCATTCTAAGGCTTGGTGTTAGAATCACACAATATCAATCAATCAATAAGCAATTACTTAATACCTATGACATGCCAAACCCTATGCTAGGCCATGGAGATACAAAGACAAAAATTAAATATTCCCTGATCTCAAGCTTAGAGTCCATCAGGGAAGAAAACATTATAGGTAAAAGGCAACCAGATGACACAACAAATAGGCTATTATAACCATAGACCAGAAGGTATGAGTTCAAATCCAGTCTCAGAATTATACTATCTATGGGACTCTGGGCAAATGATTTATCTGTTTGCCTTAGTTTTTTCATCTGTAAAATAGGAATAATAACATCTAATTCTCACAGTTATTGTGAGGATCATATAATATTTGTAGACCACCTTGCAAACCTTGAAACTCTATATAAATTCTACTATCCTTGTTGTTGTTAAGGTGTTTGCAGAATACATGAGCTGAGTTTTGAAAGAATTCTAAGAGGTTGGGATGAGGATCGAGTGCATCAAAGTGAGGGGAACA
Organism: Myrmecobius fasciatus; assembly: GCA_023553655.1. Taxonomy (NCBI): domain Eukaryota; kingdom Metazoa; phylum Chordata; class Mammalia; order Dasyuromorphia; family Myrmecobiidae; genus Myrmecobius; species Myrmecobius fasciatus. The sequence goes on along the minus strand of JAJPUD010004722.1, from coordinate 93,983 downwards.
GCAAGAATGTCAGCTTGACTATTATAGAATGTGGGAAGGGGAATAACATATAATAAGACTGGAAAGGCATATTATAGAATGTAAACAAAACATTTTGTTACATAAAATATTACATAAATTTGAGCTGTTGATCTAAGTACAAAAACAGGATCACAGATTTAGAACTGAAAGTGGTCAAAGCGGCCACCCAGTTAATCTTTGGTGTCTGTTAGCAGAGGGAATGGAGGTCCACAAAAGTCATGGGACTTACCTAGTTTTACAAAGGCATTAAGTTGTAAAACCATAATTCAAACTCAGGTTGGATGACTTTAAATCGAGTATTCTTCTTTTCAGTGTACCATCTTATGTGATTAGTGCATAATTGTAACCCATTATATTCATATACCATGATAAATAATTTGTATAGCCATCTACAATTGATGAGCACCCCTTAGTTTACAGGCCTTTACAACCAAGAAGATATCTGCTATAATTATTTCCATACATTCAGGACATTTTCCCTTCTCATTTGATCTCTTTAGGATATATAGCTCTAGTAAGGCTAAGCAGAGATTAATAAATTCGGAGTCATACTTCCAAATTGCTTTCTAAAATGATGGAACCAACTCATTACTTCATCAATTGCATTAATTTTTTTTTGTTGTTTTCTAAGCCCTTCCAACATTTGTTATTTTATTTTTTTACTCAACTTTACCAATATGATGGATATGAGGGAGAACTTTATAGTTGCTTTATTTTGCATGCTCCTAATTTTTAGTGGAGAATTTTTTATATGACTATAGATACCTTGGATTTCTTTCCTTCAGAACTGTCTATTCAAACCTTTGACCAGTCAAACTGATATTTAACAGGTATTAAAATTATTTGATTATATCTTTCCTAGATGGCATCATGAATGTGTATTTTATTTATAGATAGGCCTAAGAGGAAAGAGTTTCAATATTCTGATGAAGATCCAGAAAAGGAAACTGAGAAAAACTAGTTAGTTGAGAGGAAAAGCAAGAGAGAGCAGCATCACAAAAATCTACAGAGGAAAGTAACTAGAAAGTGACTGATAGTACCAAAGACTTTGTCATCAGGAAGGATGAGAATTAAAAAGAAGTCAGCATATTTGATAATTAAGACACCACTGGCAACTTTGGAGAGAGCAGTTTCAGCTGCATGATGAAGTCTGAAGCCAGGCAGTAAAGTGTTTTTAGAAAGAATAAGAGAAGAGGAAATGGATGGACTAAGACAGATGCTTCTTAAGTTTAGCCACAAAAGGGAGAATTTTAGAATGATAGTTGGTGGGAATAAGTGAAGGTTTTGAGGGATTTTTTTTCAGTTAACCAAAAGAACTTGTTTTTGTTCAGTCTTTCCAGTCATGTCCAAATCTTTGTGACCCCAACTGGGGTTTTCTTGGAGAAGGTACTGGAGTGGTTTGCCATTTCCTTCTTCAACTCATTTTACAGATGAGGAGATTAAGGCAAAGAGGCTTAAGTCTGATACCAGATGTGAATTCACAAAAATGAGTATTCCTGATTCCAGGCTCAGTACTCTATTTATTGTGCTACCCAGCTGCCCTACAAAAAAAATTAAAACAAAAATAACTACTTTCCCTCATTTCCCATCTTTTACTATCTCACAGCTAAACTCTACATTATTCATTACTCTAAAATCCTTTGCTTCCATCATTGATTATATATCATTGGCCATCTTTATGGCTCCAAATAACATGCTGCTTGTACTAATCACATGATACTAGAGAAAGTCACCATGCTTTCTAGGTCCAAATTTATGGACTGTAGTATGAATTTGTGTTAAATAATGTCTTTTAGATCCTCACCACAGCAAGGCAATTCTTTTAACCCCCTAATTAATTTTTCTATCCCATTCACACAGAGCAGGTTTTCCAGATATTTTTATTCTTTCCCAAGCTTCCTTCACAATACTTCCTCCATCTTCTCAAGCTGAGGAGTCTTTCTCATACTTCACTGAAAAAAATTAATGTAAGGATTCATTTTGGATGATTGCATAGATATTTGTGATTCCTGTCCAAATTCTTTAGAAATCCTCCAGAGGAGGTTTTCTTGATGTTCTGAGGATTTTTCCTCTAAATCTCCTGTCATCCCATGGATACCAATGAGTTCCAAAAGCTCTACTGGTTGAACCTCATTTTCCCTAAATGACTGTCCCACCTTCTATTCTGGTTGTACAGTTTGCCAATGTGAACACTGGCTTAGATCTTATGGCTACAAGTCATAGAATACAGTCTTCTGAAGAAATGAAGTTGTGGGGGGCAGCTAGGTGGTGCAGTGCCCTGGTGGAGCACCAGCCCTGAAATCAAGAGGACCAGAGTTCAAATCTGGTCTCAGACACTTAACATTCCCTAGCTGTGAGACCCTGGCAAGTCACTTAACCTCAATTGCCTAAGCAAAAAAAAAAAAAAAAAAAAGGAAATGAAGTTGTGGGTCACCCACAGAACAATGGAGAGAGGCATTGTGGGTGTGCATGGACTGTAACATATAACTAATAGAAAATCACGTAGAAGAAGCAATATCAAAGATATTGCCAGAGATGTGTGACAAATTACACATGCTTATTAAAATTAACTAGGGAAAAACAAACTTATACAAATCAGAGAATTAAGATTCCAAAAGGAAGCAAAGAAAAGAAACCAAAAACAAACATGTCTCAACACTTAAATAATAACACTTAAAAATAATCAAGGAACAAATTCAAATCATATAATATATATATATATATATATACACACACACACACACACACACCTCACTTAGCTGGCTCTGTCTTCAAAGGCTCACATGGTAGTCACCTTTCATTGCCATCTATAAAACTAATAGTAAAATTTCTTCTTTTTGAAAACAGTATATCTCTAGTAAAATTATTATAGCCTTTCTGTAGTCAGATGACTAGCTAGCTCTGTTCCATGACTCTACCTCCTAATAGCCAAATGAATTATGTAGATATAGTATATATTCAAGTATGTATGCTTATGCAAAACCTTAAAATATCTAGAAAAATGCCCTCTAGAACCCTTATATTTCCAAGAACAGTACTAAATGTGGAAGTGGACATACTCCTTCAAAAGAAGGTATCTGTGGGGATAGTCTCTGAGCACCCAGGAAAGATAATTAGAGTCCCAAAGGCTATATACTTTTTTTGAAAATAGTAGACTCAAGAGTTCCAACAAATATTAATCATTAACAGAGGAAAAAGCACACAATGAAGTGAGAGGAAGATGAATCACAGTGTTAGTCAGAATGATATGTTATTACAGGAAAAATCACCTGAGAAAGTTGTCCCATCATACAGGCATCAATCTCTTAATAATATTTAAGCTTGTAATTATTAATCCTAATCTAATTTATAATCAAATGAAAATACTATAGAGAGGCTGAAAAATGTTTTAGTCTGGAGCCAAGTCAGAATTCCATTTTTTTTGAGATTGTATCTCCATTTCTCACCCAGGTTGGAAGTTCAGGGACTACTCATGGGCCCAATTCCATTACTGATCAGCACAAAAGCTTTGACTTCTCTCTTTTTTGACTTGGGACAGTCTCTCCTCCTTGGGAAGCTTGGTGGCTTCCTTGCTCCTAGAAGCTCACTATTTGAATTCCCAAATCAGTGTGAACCACTTTAGATATACTGATCTCTGAATTCCCAAGCTCAAGAGGAATTCAGTCTACCTAGTAGCAGGGACTATACGAATGAACCACCATAACTTGTGTCATTATCTCCTGATAATAAAGAATCTCTATGATTTAAAGTAATCCCATACTCAAACAATCTTGAAATATTAATATTCATTCAACAAGCAATTAAATAAGCAACTACTACATGCAAGGCACTATGTTAGGAGATAAGACAGACAAAAATTAAACAATTATTGCCTCTGACATGCCTTTAGTTTCTCCTACTTAGGAGAAACAATACATATAAAGATAAATAAATATAAGATATAGGCGCAAAATACATACAAAGTAATTTGGGAGGGAAGAAAATTAACAACTGTGGGAGGCTAAGAAAATGATTCATATAGGAGGTCTCTGTTAATTGAGCTGAGATCTGAAGGAAGCTAGGAATTCCAAGAAACAAGCAAAGATGCAGAGATAGATAATGGAATGTCATGTATCAGAAGCAGTAAATAATCTAGTGCAGCTATAATGGCATGCATGAGGATGAGGAGAACAATGTGAAATGAATTGAAAAAAGTTGGGGAAATATTGTAAAGGACCTGAAATGACCAGTAGGATATGTATTTTATTCTAGAGATAAGGGAACTATATCAAAGGTTCTTGAATAAAAAAGTGAGATGGTCAGACCTATGCTTTAAGAATATTCAAAACCATGTATCAGACTTTACAACATTTATATCTCACTTTACTAGACAATTAAGACAAAGGCACAACCTTTGTATGGAAGTGTGAAGTATGCAAAATCCTTACTGCTTTTTATTTCCTTGTTACATAGTAACACCTTTTTGGTTGTTCTTTACTCCTTGACATCTATACCTACCATAACAATAAAATAGTACCATTCAATGTTATCTGTAATAACCACTACTGTAACAACTACTTTTATTTTTATAGTACCTTACAATTTTCCCATTCATTATTTTGCTTGAAATATACAAAATAACCTTTGGAGAGAAAACTGATATAAAATGTTGGAGTAAGTAGGTCAAAAGTGTCAGGTTCCCACCAAAAAATACATCAAAAGTAAGAGAAATGATTAAAAATAAACAAGAAAACAAAAGTCAAAACAATGAAGCAAAAATGAGTGCTAATATAATTTTATACACTATAGAGCAACTGAATCAGTAGAAAATCCTATCTTGAATGAAATCCTGGAATGAATAGCCACCAATTTAAATGAATGAAACAGAAAATAATAATGCTAAGGAATTCATGAGATCAAGTAAGAGATGGAAGGAAACTGAAAAATCACATGAGAAAATTACAAGACAGAAAAAAATGAATGTGAAGAAATGGTGATGATTAATTACCAGTAGAATCCCCCCAAAACTTCAAAAGCAAAAAATTAAAAAAAAATTCAAATACCCCACTTAAAACTCAAAAGAGAATTTCAGACAATGTAAGACAGAATTATAAGAACTACAAACTAACAAGAAATCAATACTGAATTACCTAACCTATTTGAAAACCATTAGACCATGAGGTCAGTGAAAGGAAGGACTTTTATCTAGCACTTTGTACAATGATTGCTTGGCATAGAGTAAGCATTTAATAAATGTTTACTGACTGAATGACTGAGGGTGAAAATGCCCAAAAGCGAGATGGAATGCTATGGATGGACAACTATATAAACCAGTTTGGCTAAAGTAAATGATCATAAAATTAAGAATCATACAGTTTTTACATATGAAATATATATATTAAGCTTATTACCCAATGGATATTAATTCTATAAATATTAATTTAGTAATTGATATTATAAATGTGACACCCTTGTCCAACAATCAATGGCAGACTAGAGAAGGAAATAAACTATTTAAATATGAACATTCATGGTAGAAATGAGATCAAAGGAAGAAGGAAGCTCAAAGCTAAAGCTAGAAAGGAGCAATTAAATGAAAGTATTGTTCATAGGTTCTCCTTGGAGAGGCAAAAAAATTGGTAGAGTTAGTTTTACGATACATTAAAAGGAAAACATGATATAATGGTGGCCTTGGGTTTTACCATGTTGTAGTGGTCATGGTATTTGCAAAAAGATCATGGAAAAAATTTGCAATGTACGTTAGACTCTTTTGCAAAGAATAATTATAAAAAGAATTTCCACAAAGAACTCAATAGAACCTTGAAAGATTTTTGCCAATATTTTATCTTCATTTTGGAATGATTTTCAACAGGAGTAGCTTTTAATAGATTATCTGAAAGTTCTTCTGTGCCTTAGCCTGTTAGGTATTCAATGACCTGTAAATGAAGGCTTGGATAAAACAGGAACGTTCTTACATAGGAAAAACAAAAACTGAAAAAGAATCTCTTAAGTTTTATATCTTGTATGGTCATTTATTCCCAATTAATTTTTCTAACAAATGAACATATCTTTACAATATTTGAATTTGTATAGATGTTCTTAAATGTATGTTTTCTTGAGTTAAGCTAATTCTTAACATAGATAACATTTTAGGTGGGTGTGTGCACATATGTGCATGCGCGTGCACACACACACATTTGGATGGCACAGAATAAGCTGCCTCTCCCAGGAGAGGCTCATCACTTGTGCATTTAGCACCATGCTGTTAACTCAAGTCCTGACTGAAACCACCTTCTTCAGCCTCCTCTGCCCTCTGACTGAAAAGCAGAATATCAAACTCTTCCAAAGTCCTTCATTTACAGAAGGCAGAAAATGGATATTCAGTTCACTCCACTTTGCATCTGTCCAAGGAACAAGATGTCCCTGCATCAGTAACCAATTTCCTGTCTGCTTTTGTATGTGGTCTCTCCCTTAAAGTGTAAGCTCTTTAAGAACAGGTACTTTTTTCTTTTTATTAACTATATCTTCAGCACTTCGCACAATTCCTGGCAAATAGTAGGCATACTGAATAAAGTTTACTGGATTATTGAGTTAGATATTGCAGAAACACACATATGCAAAGGAACTATATAATGTTACTACTAGACATTCATTCTATGGAACTCTTCATAACTAAATCATTTTTGAACTTTAAATAACTAACCTTGAATGTCTCACAGTGATTTCTACTACTTGGCAAATAACATCATATCTAAGAGCAGATTACTACTTTAATTATATAGAGCACAAATCTAGCAAGAATTAAAATTTGTCAGATGATGACTATTAGAAAATCTCCAAATATAACCAGTGAGCCTTGATTTTATTATTAAACCATAGCTATTAGTTTCTATGATGTTCTGATTTACTTTCAGAGCCATATCAATAACAGAGTATACTTACTTGTTAGCTATCTTCCTAGTCCTTAGTAAAAACTAACTAGGGTAGAAGAATTTATTTTGGTTTTGTACAATTGGAACCACAATTCCCAACCAGACTAAGCAGTTTCAAAAAGAAATGTTAAGATCTTACTAGGGGGCAGAGCCAAGATGGCAGAGTGAAGAAACGACTCTTTTGTGATCTTCTCTGACCTTCTCTCAAACCAACAGCAGATTAAGCCTCTGAACTGGTTCTGGAGTGAAAGCTTCCCTAAATATTTGGAGTACAACACATTCCTAGAAGAAGTTACCTTGGAAAAGCTCCAGAGCAGGTCTGTTTCAGTAGGGCAGGGGGTTGGGCAGTTTGCTGATCTTGGGCACAGCTCCAGGAGACAGGGCAGGAAGCCGGGTGGGACTCAGTGTGGCAGTTTCTAAGCACCTGAGAAGTCCCTTTGAGACTCTTGGGACACTCTGCCCTGATTGGGCGCAGGTGCTTTGGCAGATCTGCCTTTTGTAAAAGGTAGATTGTAAACCACTGAGAAGACCAGACCTAGCCCAGAAAGCCCAGCACCAGAAGCCAATCAGCCGAATTGCCTTAGGGCAAATTAAAGCAGCTGCTGCTCCTACTTTAAACAGACCTCAAGCTTTTTTAAAAAAATGAATAAAAAGCAAAAAAGAACTCTCACCATAGACAGCTTTTATGGAGAGAGAGAAGGGCAGACCCCAGATCCTGAGGTTCCTAAAGGGAAAGCAAATCCAGAGGAAGCCACAAAGGGAGACATGAGCTGGTCCCCATTTCACAAGGCTTTCCTAGAAGATTGCTTAAAGAATCTCAAAATAGAGTTAGAAGAAAAATGGGGAAATGAAATGAGATCATTGCAAGGATATAATGCCCTACAAAAGAGATATGAAAAAGACACCAATTCACTGAAAAACAAAATTGGTGAAATGGAAAAAGACTGCAATGAACAAAAAAATTCAATTGGCCAGTTACAAAAGGAGCTAAAAAAGGTAACTGAAGAAAATAATACATTCAAAATTAGAATTTAACAAATGAAAGTGAATGACTCAATAAGATTTCAATAACCAGTCAAACAAAAACAAAAAAAAAAAAAGAAAAGAAAACATGAAATATCTTCTAGGAAAAAAACTGACCTGGAAAATAGATCTAGGAGAGACAATCTAAAGATTATTGGCCTTTCTGAAAGCCATGATGAAAAAAAGAACCTAGACACTATCTTCCAGGAAATCACAAAAGAAAACTGCCCTGATGTTTTAGAATCAGAAGGTAAAATAGCCATTCAAAAGAATTCACCGATCACCTCCTGAGACACCAAAATTAAAACCCCAAGGAATATCATGGCTAAATTTCAGGACTATCACACCAAGGAAAAGATATTGCAAGCAGCTAGAAAGAAACACTTCAAATAACAAGGAACTGTAATTAGAATTACACAAGATCTGTCAGCCTCCACATTAAAAAAATAGAAGGACCTGGAATCAGATATTCCAAAAGGCAAAGGAACCTGGATTACAGCCAAGAATAAGCTATCCATCTAGAATGAGCATTATCTTCCAGAGAAGAAGATGAACATTTAATGATATAGATGAATTTCACCTATTTCTAATGAAGACCAGATCTGAACAAAAATTTTGACCTCCAAACACAGAACTCAAGAGAAGCATAAACAGGTAAAAAGGAAAGAACTCTTGAGAACTATATTTATACTATGGGTATACTTAAAGAATGGGGGTATAATTTGATTTTACTTTGATAACATGAAAAAGAAACTAGAGGTGGAGGGCTATCATACTGAGACAAAGGAGGTAGAATAAGGTTAAAAAATGAGGTAAAAATAAGGTAAAATCTCATGAAGAGGCAAAGAAAACCCAAAATAATTGAGGGAAAGAAGGGAGGGGGATGAACATTGTGTGAATCTTACTCTCATCTGATTGGGCTCTAAAAGAGTATATCAGACACATTTGGTTTCACAGAGAAACTTGTCCTTCCTTATAGGGAAGTAGGAAGGAAAGGAGGAAAAGAAAGGGACAGACTAATAAAAGGGAAAATAGAAGAATTAGGAGAAAGAAGTACAAAAGGGGGAGGGCTCTAAAGGGGGGAAGACTGTTTGAGGGAGGTGGTCATCAAAATCAAAATGCTGTGGAGGAGGGAAGGGAGAAAGGGGAAAGGAAAGAGAAAAATATAACTTTGGGTTAATAAGATGTCAGGAAATACAGAATTAGTTATTTTTAACTGTGAACGTGAATGGGATGAACTCTCCCAAAAAACGGAAGCAGATAGCAGACTGGATTAAAAGCCAACAATATGTTGTTTACAAGAAATACATCTAAAGCATAGAGATCCATATAGGGTGAAGGTAAAGAGCTAGAGCAGAATCTATTTTGCTTTAGGTGAACAAAAAAAAAGCAGGGGTAGCAATCCTGATCTCAGATCAAGTAAAAGCAAAGATAGATATAATTAAATGAGATAAGGAAGGAAACTATATTTTGCTAAAGGGTACCATAGAGAATGAAGCAATATCAATACTAAACATATATGCACCAAGTGGTATAGCATTCAAATTCCTAGAGGAGAAATAAAGAGAGATGCAAGAAGAAATAGACAGCAAAACTATACTACTGGGGGATCTCAACCTTGCTCTCTCAGAATTAGATAAATCAAACCACAAGAAAGAAGTTAGGGAGGTAAACAAAATGTTAGAAAAGTTAGGTATGATAGATATTTGGAGAAAAATGAATGGAGACCAAAGGGAGTTTACTTTTTTCTCTGTGGTTCATGGAACTTATACAAAAATTGACCATGTGTTAGGGCATAAATACCTCAAAATCAAATGTAGAATGACAGAAATAGTAAATGCATCTTATTCAGATCATGATGCAATAAAAATCACATGTAATATAAGGCCAGGAGAAAATACAGCAGAAGTTAATTGGAAATTAAATAATCTAATCCTAAAGAATGAACTGGTGAAAGAGCAAATCATAGACACAATCAATAATTTCATTCAGGAGAATGACAATAATGAGACAACATACCAAAATTTGTGGGATATGGCCAAAGCAGTTATAAGGGATAATTTTATATCTCTAGAGGCTTACTGGCATAAAATAGAGAAAGAGAAGACTAATAAATTGGGCTTACTATTAAAAAAACTAGAAAAAGAACAAATTAAAACCCTCAATTAAATACCAAATTGGAAATTTTGAAAATAAAAGGGGAGATTAATAAAATTGAAAATAAGAAAACTATTGAAATTAATAAACAGAACTAAGAGTTGGTTCTATGAAAAACCAACAAAATAGATAAGCCTTTAGTTAATTTGATTAGAAAAAGGAAAGAGGAAATCAAATTTTTAATCTCAAAAATAAGGGAGAACTTTCCACCAATGAAGAGAAAATTAGAGCAATAATTAGGAGTCACTTTGCCCAACTTTATGCCAACAAATTTGATAATCTAAATGAAATGGAGGAATATCTACAAAAATATAGACTGCCCAGGTTAACAGGAGAGGAAATAAATTATTTAAATAGCCCCATTTTAGAAAAAGAAATAGAATAATCTAATAATCAACTCCCTAAGAAAAAATCTCCAGGGCCAGATGGATTTACATGTGAATTCTACCAAACATTCAAAGAACAATTAATTCCAATACTATATAAACTATTTTAAAAAATAGGGAAAGAAAATGTACTACCAAATTCCTTTTATGATACAGATATGGTGCTGATAGCTAAACCAGGTAGGGTGAAAACAGAGAAAGAAAACTATAGACCAATTTCCGTAATGAATATTGATGCAAAAATCTTAAGTAAGATATTAGCAATGAGATTACAGAAAGTCATCCTTAAGATAATACCAAGTAGTATTTATACCAGGAATGCAGGGCTGGTTCAATATTAGGAAAACTATCAGCATAATCAATTATCTTAATAACCAAACTAACAAAAATCATATGATTATCTCAATAGATGCAGAAAAAGCATTTGATAAAATCTAACACCCATTCCAATTAAAAACACTAGAGAGTATAGGAATAAATGGGTTTTTCCTTAAAATGATCAGTAGCGGCCAAGATGGCGAACTGCAGACAGCATTCTCTGTAAGCTCTTGAGACCTTCCCTCAAACACAGACAAAATGAGCCTCTGAATTGGATCTGGAGTAAGGGCTTCACCAAACACTTGGACTACAACGCACTTCTATCAAATATCTACTTTGAAAGAACTTCTGAGGTCAGTTTTAGACGGGCAGGGGGATCAAGCAGCTCCTAGTGCTCAGATGCCAGTGTGCAGCCGGGGTGCAAGTCAGGGGCTGGGACGGACCAGAAGATTTTAGGCTGCCAGGAAGTCCCTGGGAGACCCTTGGGCCACTTTGCTCTGCTTGCGGGCAGGTGCTTTGGCAGGTCTACCTTTGATAAAGGGTGGATTGAGAGCAGCTGAAAGTATGGTCCTAGTGCGGATCTAGCCAGATCAGCCCCAGACCAGAAGTCAACTCGGCAAACTACCCCAGGGCAAATTGAAATCCCACCTGCTGCTGCTGCCACTGCTGCCGCTGCTGCTGCTGCTACCACTGCTGAGGCTGCAGAATTCCCTGCTGTTAACTGATACCTCAGCTAAACATCATGAGCAAGAAGAAGAGAGCTCTCACCATAGACAGCTTTTACAGAGAAAAACTAGAGCAGTCCCCAGAGTCTAAGATTCTGAAAACAATCCCAGATAAAGCCACAAAGGTAGACCTACGGTGGTCTCCCTTTCAGAAGGCTTACCTGGAAGATTGCATAAAGAATCTCAAAAGAGAGCTAGAAGAAGATTGGGGAAATAAACTGAGAGCAGTGCAAGAAGGAAACATCGCCCGGCAACAGAGATGTGAAAAAGTGGAAAATAAGTCTGGTGAATGGGAAAAAGTCGCCAACTCACTGGAAAATAAAAATAGTGAATTGGTAAAAGACAACAACTCACTGAAAAACAAAGTTGGTGAATTGGAAAAAAAATCACCAAATCACTAGAAAATATAAATAGTGAATTGGAAAAAGATAACAATTCACTGAAAAATAAAATTAGTGAATTGGAAAAAGACAACAATTCACTGAAAAATAAAATTGGCAAAATGGAAAAAGAATGCAATGAAGCAAAAAATTCAATTGGCCAGTTACAAAAGGACCTAAAAAAGATAACTGAAGGAAACAATACCTTAAAAATTAAAATTGAACAAATTGAAATGAATGACTCAATAAGACTTCAAGAATCAGTCAAACAAAAACAAAAAAATGAAAAAATAGAAGAAAATATGAAATATCTCCTAGGAAAAACAACTGACTTGGAAAACAGATCCAGGAGAGACAATCTAAGAATTATTGGACTCCCTGAAAATCACGATGAAAAAAAGAACCTTGATGCTATCTTCCAGGAAATCATGAAAGAGAATTGCCCTGATGTTTTAGAATCAGAAGTCAAAGTTGGTATTGAAAGAATCCACTGATCACCTCCTGAAAGAGACCTGAAATTAAAACCCCAAGGAATATCGTGGCCAAATTTCAGGACTATCGCACCAAGGAAAAGATATTACAAGCTGCTAGAAAAAACAGTTCAAATACCGAGGAACTGTCATTAGAATTACACAGGATCTGTCAGCTTCCGAAGGGCCTGGAATCAGATATTCCGAAAGGCAAAAGAACGTGGATTACAGCCAAGAATAAGCTATCCAGCTAGAATGAGCATCATCTTCCAGGGAAGAAGATGGTCATTTAATGATACAGGAGAATTTCACCTATTTCTAATGAAAAGACCAGATCTGAAGAAAAAATTTGAACTCCAAACACAGAACTCTAGAGAAGCATAAAAAGGTAAAAAGGAAAGAACTCTCGAGAACTATATCTCTACTAGGGGTATCCTTAAAGAATAAGGGTATAATTTGATTTTACTTTGATAACATGAAAAAGAGAACTAGAGGGGAAAAGGTTGTCATACTGGGGAAAAGAGGGGAAAAAGTGGTAAAATAAGATCTAAAAAAAAGGAGGTAAAAACAAGGTAAAATCACTTGAACAGGCAAAGAAAACCTAATATAATTGAGAGAAAGAGGGGAGGGAGATGAGCATTGTGTAAATCTTACTCTCATCAGGTTGGGCTCTAAAAGTGTATATCAGACATTTGATTTCACATAGAAACTTGTCTGTTGCTAGAGGGAAGTGGGAGGGAAAGGAGGAAAAGTAAGGGACAAACTAATAGAAGGGAAAATAGAAGAATCAGGGGAAAGGAGTAAAAAAGCGGGGAAGGGATCTAAAGGGTGGTGGATTGTTTGGGGGAGGGGGTCATCAAAAGCAAAGTACTGAGGAGGGGGGAAGGGAGAAAGTGGAAAGGAAAGGGGAAAACATAACTTGGGTAAATAAGATGGCAGGAAATAAAGAATTAGTTATTCTAACTGTGAATGTGAATGGGATGAACTCTCCCATAAAGCGGAAGCGGATAGCAGACTGGATTAAAAACCAGAATCCCACAATATCTTGTCTACAAGAAACACATCTAAAACATAGTGACACATATAGGATGAAGGTAAACGACTGGAGCAGAAAATATTATGCTTCAGGTGAACAAAAAAAAGCAGGGGTAGCAATCCTTACCTCAGATCAAGTAAAAGCCAAGATAGATCTAATCAAAAGAGATAAGGAAGTAAACTATATTTTATTAAAGGGTACCATAGATAATGTAGCAATATCTATACTAAATATATATGCACCAAGTGCAATAGCACACAAATTCCTAGGGGAGAAATTAAGAGAGATGCAAGAAGAAATAGACAGCCAAACGATACTAGTGGGGGATCTCAACCTTGCTCTCTCAGAATTAGATAAATCAAACCACAAAATAAACAAGAAAGAAACTAGGGAGATAAACCAATTGTTAGAAAAGTTAGGTATGATAGATCTATGGAGAAAGTTGAATGGAGACAGTAGGGAGTTTACTTTTTTCTCAGCAGTCCATGGAACCTATACAAAAATTGACCATGTGTTAGGGCCTAAAAACCTTAAAATCAAATGCAGAAAGGCAGAAATAGTAAATGCATCCTTTTCAGATCATGATGCAATAAAAATCACATGCAATATAAGTCCAGGAGAAAATAAACCAAAAAAAGGTAATTGGAAATTAAATAATCTAATCCTGAAGAATGAATGGGTGAAAGATCAAATCATAGACACAATCAATAATTTCATCCAGGAGAATGACAATAAGGAGACAACATACCAAAATTTGTGGGATACGGCTAAAGCGGTTATAAGGGGCAATTTTATATCTCTAGATGCGTACTTGCATAAAATAGAGAAAGAAAACATTAACAAATTGGGCTTATTATTAAAAAAACTAGAAAAAGAACAAATTAAAAACCCTCAATTAAATACCAAATTGGAAATTCTAAAAGTAAAAGGAGAAATTAATAAAATTGAAAATAAGAAAACTATTGAATTAATAAATAAAACTAAGAGTTGGTTCTATGAAAAAAACTAACAAAATAGATAAGCCTTTAGTTAATTTGATAAGAAAAAGGAAAGAGGAAAATCAAATTGTTAGTCTCAAGAACGATAAGGGAGAACTTTCCTCCAATGAAGAGGAAATTAGAGCAATAATTAGGAGTTACTTTGCCCAATTTTATGCCAGTAAGTATGATAATCTAAATGAAATGGAGGAATATCTACAAAAATATAGACTGCCCAGGTTAACAGAAGAGGATATAAATTATTTAAATAGCCCCATATCAGAAAAAGAAATAGAACAAGCTATTAACCAACTCCCTAAGAAAAAATCTCCAGGGCCAGATGGATTTACACGTGAATTCTACCAAACATTCAAAGAACAATTAATTCCAATACTACACAAACTATTTGAGAAAATAGGGACAGAAGGTATACTGCCAGAATCCTTCTATGAGACCGATATGGTGCTGATAGCTAAACCAGGTAGGGTGAAAACAGAGAAAGAAAACTATAGATCAATTTCCCTAATGAATATTGATGCAAAAATTTTAAATAAGATATTAGCAATGAGATTACAGAAAGTCACCCCAGGATAGTACACTATGACCAAGTAGGATTTATACCAGGGATGCAGGGCTGGTTCAATATTAGTAAAACTTTCAGCAAAATTATTTATATTAGTAACCAAACTAACAAAAACCATATGATTATCTCAATAGATGCAGAAAAAGCCTTTGACAAAATCCAACACCCTTTCCTATTAAAAACAGTAGAGAGTATAGGAATAAATGGGCTTTTCCTTAAAATGATCAGTAGCATCTATTTAAAACCATCAGCAAGCATCATATGTAATGGAGAGAAACTAAAACCATTCCCAATAAGATCAGGAGTGAAACAAGGCTGCCCACTGTCACCATTACTATTTAATATTGTCTTACAAATGTTAGCTTTTGCAATAAGAGAAGAAAATGAGATAAAAGGAATCAGAGTAGGTAATGAAGAAACCTAATTATCACTCTTTACAGATGACATGATGGTATACTTAGAGAACCCTAGAGACTCAACTAAAAAACTACTAGAAACAATTCACAACTTTAGCAAAGTGGCAGGATTCAAAATTAATCCACATAAATCATCAGCATTTTTATATATTACCAACAAAGTTCAGCAGCAAGAGATACAAAAAGAAATTCCATTCCAAATAGCAGATGATAGGATAAAATATTTGGGAATCTATCTGCCAAGGAAAAGTCAGAAACTATACGAACTAAATTACAAAACACTTTCCACACAAATAAAATCAGACTTAATCAATTGGAAAAATATTAAGTGCTCGTGGGTAGGCAGAATGAACATAATAAAAATGACAATACTACCCAAACTAATTTACTTATTTAGTGC
>JAJPUD010004722.1:31199-73180 GCA_023553655.1 Myrmecobius fasciatus | reverse complement strand
GCACTAAATAAGTAAATTAGTTTGGGTAGTATTGTCATTTTTATTATATTCGCTCAGCCTACCCATGAGCATTTTAAGTTTTTCCAATTGACTAGATCTGATTTTATTTGTACGGAAAGTGTTTTGTAGTTCAGTTCATATAGTTCCTGACTTTTCCTTGGCAGATAAATTCCCAAATATTTTATACTATCCGCAGTTATTTTGAATGGAATTTCTTTTTGTATCTCTTGCTGCTGAACTTTGTTGGTAATATATAAAAATGCTGATGATTTATGTGGATTTATTTTGTATCCTGCAACTTTGCTAAAGTTGTGAAAACAAAAAAAATTTTTAAAGTATCTTACTATGATTTAAAAAAAGGAAATGTTAACTCAGAATTATTTCATTATAACTATAAAACAGAAACAGAAGGAAAATCTCCCAAAACATAAATACTTATCTATATAGTTGTTCAGCTGCTTTAAAGGAAATCTTAAAATATATATAACATGCATATTCAGAGTTGTTTTGTAGTCAATGTAATATTGTGTTATAATGTCAATCAAATTAAAAAGAATCCTTTATTTCTCAACTATATTTCTCTGTAGGATACTATTTTAACATTCACAGTTAACAATAATCGGCATTTGTTAAACTACTATACTGAAGCAACAGTATTACTAGTTTTTTTTTTAAAAAGTATCTCTCTTAAAGAACCCTCTCAGAACTTATATTCTAATATAAGGGGGGGATTGCTATCTACTAGACCAAGTTTAGCTTCTGAAATAGTTCTCAAGGTACAAAAGTTGAAATTAGTTAAAAATTTCCTTACTTCTGTATGATATATGCTGAGCGCTATTGGGTTTGTAAAATACCTTGCAAAGTATATTTAGGATATGATACCTTCAGCTATAATATACAGACAACCCTAAGCCTCTAGAGAAAAGAATTTTGAAAAATTTTCCAGCTAAAATTCAGACTAGCTACTTAATATTGTTGATCAAAATGAGAGGAAAAAGGGAGAAGGTAACTAATGACTAATCAATCCTAGATTCTGACTGCCATTGTCAAGAAAAAAAATTGAGAATTGGTTTTCAATGATAATATTCAATACTGACAGAGAGAAGATGCAGTGCAGCGTCTAAGTTAAGGAAGAATTCTTTATAGATAATGAGGTTCTCCAGATGCTCCCATTTGCATCAAAACCTGAAACACTAAAGAACATCCTAAAAGATTTCCACAGTGAAAGGAATTTGGTATAACTATCCATATAAGTAAAATCAAGCAGATCCATAAAGTAAGTCTATTGTCCAGATGATGGAATGAAGTTGAATGGACAATTTATAGAGGTTGTTCATCAGTATAGATAAAAATAAATAAGACATGGATTGCCTTTTGAAAATAGCAAGTCCTTTTAAAATGCCAAAGTTTCTTTTAAAACAAAACCAAAAACACCATCACTTAATATCAACATACTTCCAAGAGTTTATGAATGGTAGTAACTCATCAAATTCTATAGTCTGAAGAACTGAAACTGAAAATCACCATAAGGGCACAGTAGGCATGACCAAGTGATAACATATTACAAGTAAGAACTTGTAAAGACTGAGTGGTGTAAAGGAAACCAAATAAATATGCACACTTTAAAAAAAGAAAGAAAAGATGAGTCAGTCTTATAGAGAACAAGGAATACTGATGGGCAGCATACAGGCTTCCTTGATAGTCTTTCATGGAAATTCCTCATTTAGTTGGAAAGATTTCTTGGGATGTAGATACGGGAGGACATGGTCTAGAGTTTCAGAGGATGAACAGATGAATGATGGTTTACAGCAGGAGAGAATAGCCATATTAATGAGACCACGGATCTATATGAATATAATTGAACCTTGATATAGTGACCATTGGTCAATGACCCAAGTCATAAATCAAATGGGCTGATGATAATAGAAGCTAGTATTTGAGACATTGCATAGTTTTTTTTTTTTGAGATGTATAATTTACTTTTATTTTTTTATTTTATTTTATTTATTTATTTTTATTAATACTTTTTATTTGCAAAACATATGTATGGGTAATTCCTAAACATTGAGACATTGCATAGTTAATTCTTTTGTGCATACAAATACACAAATTATTTTATGGGTACATGTTGTCTTATCCATGAGATTATGAATGTCTCAAGGTTAGGAGCTGTCTTTTGCCTTTCTCTGTATGCTGAGTGCTTAGCCTAGAACATGACACATAAGATGTTTATTGACTGACTGATTTTATTAGTCAGTCTGCTTACTGTCACATAAAGTTTTTTAAAAATAGTTTATATGATAATAAATATAAACAATAGATTAAACTTTATACCAATTTATATTTAAGTAAATAAAATTCAAATTATCAAATATAATTTTTCAATTTAGTCCTGAACAAGCTTTTTTGTTTATTTATTCAGTTACTTTTTCTCTGACATGGCCAAAATCAGTATGAACCCTGTTATTTGGGTTGTGCTTTTTCTGCTTGTCTTATTTTATAAAAACTTCTCATATTTCTTAATATTCCTCATACTTGCATGTCTAGATGGAATTATAATATTCCCACTGCCTGAATATACAATTTATTTAATCATTTCCCCAATGGAAAACATTCAGATTGCTTCCACATTTTTTTGCAATTACAAATAATGCTGCAATGAGAACAAATAGCTATTTTGTTGTTTAGTGTCATGTAAAACTAAGTGCCACTTTAAATTAACTTCTCCTAATACAGTATTTCTGGAGAAACAATAATTGTATTAAGTAGGAAATGGATATAGTTAAGAAAATGGCATTCCCTCTAAAAAAAGCAGCATTAGGGAAGTCTCATATATTAAACAACTAATAAGAAAGTAAAATAAAGCTCTGAGCACAAGACTGAGTCATCACAGGTCTCATGATACACTATGGCTGGCCAAAAACCTTACTGGACTTTAGAGTGACAAATTAAGCAGAGGGACAGCAGGTAGTTAAGACTAGACTTCTCAATTTATTCAGTTGCACTATGGGTCAATCCCATAGTGTTTATATATCCAACTCTATAATTAGTATTTCTCAATTTTCCAAATTGACCTTTTTGTAGTGGCTAGAAAATGGAAACTGAATGGATGCCCATCAATTGGAGAATGGCTGAATAAATTATGGTATATAAATGTTATAGAATATTATTGTTCTATAAGAAACGACCAGCAGGATGACTTCAGAGAGGCCTGGAAAGACTTGCATGAACTGATGCTGTGTGAAATAAGCAGAACCAGGAGATCATTGTACACGGCAAGACTATATGATGACCAATTCTGATGGACATAACTTTCTTCAACAATGAAATGTTTCAAACCAGTTCCAACTCTTCAGTGAAGAAAACCATATACACCTAGAGAGAGGGATATGAAATGTGGACCACAACATAACATTTTCATGCTCTCTATTGATGTTTGCTTGCATTACATTTCTCTTCTCAGATTTTTTTTTCTTGTAGATCTGACTTTTCTTGCACAGCAAGATAACTGTAAAAATATGTATACATATATTCAATTTGTCAAGTATTTTAACATAATTAACATGTAGTAGACTTCCTGCCATCTAAGGGAGGGGTGGGGAGTAGGGGGAAAAGTTTGTAACAGAAAGCTGTGTAAGGGTCAATGTTGAAAAATTAACCATACATATGTTTTGCAAATAAAAAGCTTTTTAAAAAAAGAAATACCTAAACTAATCTATCTATTTAGTATCTATTTAGTATCTATTTAAAAAAAGAAATAAAATGCTTCCTAAAATCAGCAGCATTTACCATCATTTGGTGATTTGAAAAAAAAGTAGATAAATGAGATAAGGCCCGCAAATATTTTTTTTAAAGTTCTAAAATAGATGCTGCCTCTAGATCTAAAGCAAGGCTTTTATAGTGTACTTGAAATAAGAATGTGGCTGTGTAGGCATGGTAAACTGTTGGATCTAGAGCTGGGGGACCTGGATAAAATGTAAGTTTCTTGACAGCATGGATTATTCCACTTTTTTGTATATCTTGGCTTTCTTCATCACTGAACAACTGGAACTGGTTTGAAACATCTCGTTATTGAAGAGCACCATGTTCTTCCGAATTGATTATATAGTCTTGCTATGGCCATTTTTTAATGATCTCCTGGTTCTGCTCATTTCTGCTCAGCAGCAGTTCATGCAAGTCTTTCCAGCATCTGATTATTTAAATAATTGTATAAAAATTATTAATAAATTATTATAGTAAATATCTGCTGATTGGATGAGGAAACTGAGGCTGAGAAATAACTCCCAAATCACAAATTTTCTCTCTCTGTTAAGCTTAAAATACACTTAGCTTGTATCAATCTTCCTTCACCTAAATATAAAATGACTGAATATTCTTGCCATTTTTTTTCTAGCAATAATGCCACAAGCAAAGAATAAGGCTCCCTTCCATGATAATTCTGATTGACTTTGTAGAATATAGAATATTACCTGAAAACTTTACCCATATGCAACAATGAAAAACATATTCTACAGGAATTTCAATTAAAATGCATGTAATTAAGGTTGACCCTGTTTTATAATGTACTTATTGAAATTAGTACAAGATATGATGAATATTTTTCTTTTTAAAAAATCTGATATATTGTACCTCTAATCTCTGTATTCGTCCCTTGAAGAACATAAACAGTGAAGAGTTTGGATAAGCAGCTTCTTTCTTCATAAGAATCTCCTTAGCTTCATCCAAGCCTGCCTTGTTATCACTGCCATCCAAGGCAAAGAAAGGACGAACAACAGTGTGATACCATAGCAGAGCTAATCTAAAGAAAATTAGGATAGTGAAGTTTTAACAAACAATTTCAATGGTCTTTATAGTCTTTATTTTTATGGGTATATATCCTGCATCCCCCAAACATCTTTCAATTAGCACATTCTAAATATTATTCTGACCCAGATCTGGATTTGTATAGCTTCTAGAAATAAAAATATTATCTTTTGATATATTTTGGTTATATCAATACTCTTGAAAATCTCAACTGAATACAAGATAAAAAGCAGTCTACTCTTTTTAATTAGATGACTAATTTTTAAAAGGTAATAGAAACATTTACATTTCTTGGGTCACTTAAAAATGTTAGATAGAAAATTAAGTCAGACCAACAATTATTCAAAATTCAAACAATCATTTACTTGTAAATTGAAGGCAAACAAAAATGCAAAGTAAATAAATTTAAATAATCAACATACAAATTAAAATCCTTAACCCTTCAATCAGAGGCCTCAGTTTCCACATCTGTACAATGTAGCAGTTAGAGTAGATAGCCTCTAAGGTCCTTTCTGATTCTAAGTCCTTTCCCTTTTTTCAGTGGATATAAAATCTGCCTTCTTTACAACAAAGACAGTTAATCATACTTATAGTGTAATAAATATACTTTGATACAAAAATAGATGCTAATCACAAAAGTTAGTGGTGTAGGTCTCATAACTTGACATTGATAATAAAAATAAGCTACAGTCTGAAATTTCAACAGACCAGATTAAAATAGACAAATGATTTGAAAAATAAGATAGAATCTTTTCCTCACTATTCTAAAACTTAATCATAAATTGCACCTAGCTATTAATTGGGATGGATGATTATAATATAATCAGTTTTTAAAATTCAATAATCAATACCTAAAACTGACAGAGCCAATATAATTTATAGAATAGGTTAAAAAGAACTGTTACTTTATTGTTTATAAGGAATTTTCACCACTTAATATAATACAATAAAATACCAGTTTGAATGAATAAATAAAAATGATGAATAACTTGCATGACAATTGTAGATAAATGAGAACATGCAGTAATCAGTCACAATTCTATAACACTTTACAATTTCCTCACAACAGTAGAGGGAATTAGGTAGTGCAAATATTTGTATCTCCACTGAAGCAATAGAGAACCGAAGTATGAGAGGCTAACAGTATATTATATAGTTAGTTCAATAGTGGGGCTGGGTCTTGATTCAAATTTTCTCACTCCAATCCACTAATTTTTCCATTTTCCACAAAATTATAGACAGTTAGGTCTGCTCTCTTAAGAACAAGTACCTCCCTGATAATTGTTTTTACACTATGAGTTTATTTATTCAATCACTGCAAAGGACTATTCAGATATGGGACAGGATAAGTTCATTAAAACTTCAAAATCAGTGGAGTGCACGTGAATAATGAAAAGAACAAGTATCAATTTGAGCTGCCCAGCTTCCAGAAATAAGTAAGTACCACTGTGTTCTACCCTCATTGGGTAATATTTAGAATACTGTGTTCAATTCTGGGCACTCCAATTTAGAAAGGACATTGTCATGAGAAGAGAACAACTGGGATTCTGAAGAGCCTTGAGTTCATGTCACATAAGAACCAGAAGAAAGAACTGGGGATGTTAACTCAGAAAAGAATAAGCTAGAGAGATGGGATAGCTCCATTCAAGCATCTGATGGGCTGTCAAGTGGAAAAGGGGTGATACTCTTCTTAACTAAGACTGGAGGTAAGATCCAAAAACAATAGTTGGAAGTTACAAAGAAAATCCAGTCTCAATGTCAGCAAAAACTGAACCATTAAAGTTATCTAAAAGTGTCCTAGGCTTCCTTGGAGGCAGTTGGTTCATCCTCATTGAAGGTTCTGATGCAGAGACAGGATTACCACTTGTAAAATAAATGACCACAGAGAATCCTCTCACCTATGGGTTGGGCTAGAAGATTGCTAAAATTCCTTCCACCTCAAATTTGATAAATAAAAGTCCATGGTTCTATTACTTTCATAGGACTGTATTGGTAGATGCTTTCAAAAATGATTAAAAAAATAGAGATGTTTGCACTGCCATGTGCAGAAACTCCATTTACCAATATAGGTCAGCCCTTCCTCTCAAGTTATAATCTCAGAAAGTTATGTAGATATAAGAGCATAACATCCTGTTGCCAAGAACATGGAAAGGATAAATTATTTGCCTGGAGTCACACAAACAAGTTACATGTCAAAGGTAAGCCTTGAACTCAGATTTTCCTGGCTCCAAAGCCAACTATTCACCACACCATGAAAATAAACATGTATCTTAAATTGGAGTATAAATTCCTTCACATGCTAAGATTAATTAAGCATTTGTAGGTACCAGGCACTGTATTTATATGAACAATTTAGAATGGTCTCCTTGATAGCATTGCCTATTTTAGGTATTTGACAGGTAAGGGTAAAGTGTAACTCCAGAAAGAAGTTCTCTTGTATTATTATTTAATGTCAACTGACATTCCCAAATGATGTCACTTGTTGACTACTATGGAATTAAGAGACTTGTCTAATAGTCCTTTGTTCTAACTGAAGAGAAGCAGCTTCTCCACCCACCTGTTCCAGCACTTGTGTTTCCAATTATTGCACAGATAGAACAAAATAATATGGTTGAGTTTGACTGATGTGTAAAATGTTAATCATACTTATAGCACCAACTCACTGATTAATGTGACACAGAACTAGATTTCCAAACATTTAAAGTCTCTGTAAGAACAGAATTCTTAGAAATCTATAAAAATGTATAATGAACTTTCACAATTTCAAATCCAAATCAGGGAAGATAATCTCAAAAAAACAGTTTTTGTACAACTTCAAAAAGCTTTTGAAATTGTAAATTGCAAGGCTGTCCTAGCTTGGTCTCTAGGGTGATGATGCTTTTCCAGCTCTATGTTTCAGATTTTATGATTCCTTCACTTAATCAGATTAGAGTACAATTAAAATTCTTACTGGAATGTTGAGAACAAATGATCTAACTATCTAAAAGTCTATCTTACAATATCACCCTCCACTAGAATAACACCCACCAATGATGTGACAAGTTCAAAAAGATATCACATTGTGTCAAACAACCAAATGTTTTACCTGCTGTTTCCTTTAAAGTCTCATCTTTGATTGTAGTTTACTTACTTTCAACACTATAATATCTACCAAAGAATTGCAATATAGCTACTCACGTAGCTAAAGGAGCCTTCATGTCCTTACTTTCACTTGCATACATCAATGAAGAAAGGCCCTGTAGCCGGTCTCCAGGAAAACCCAGTAAGTTGATGATTTTGAGGAGGTTTGGGGGTACCATGGATATACAAAGATGAAATAATCCATATCCAAAGCTAACAGCCCCTTTCAGTCTATTTAGAGATTCCTCTGACACCCCTTCCACAGCAATATGATTATCATTTGCAGCATCTGACAGTTCTTCAGTCAACTTTTTCTGATACAGTTCCTGAAGGGCATTGATGTCTACATAGCATTTGTTGTAGATTTTCCAGGCTTTTCTAAGGATCCACCCACCTTTTATATATGCTAAGGAAAAAAGAGAAAAATTAAAAAAGTAAGGTTTTTAAGTATAAATTACCATTTTCTGTATATAAGAACAGTTATGAGAATTTTCAGTATTGCATATTTTCAGCCAACATAAAAACCAGGCCATTTTTTTAAAGACAGGATGGCATGGATTCCAAATTTTATATAAAGACTATCTAAAATTTTTCACTTTAAATATTAAAATACAGCAGATTCCAAATTTCATATGATGACTACACAAAGTCTTTCACTTTAAATGCTAAAATACAGTCACAATTCCATATGTGATCACTTAAATTGTTGGCGAACAATACGTTGATTTAATGTTTTTTTTTCAGTTTGTATTATCAGTATCTTTTTACACACCCCTATTTTATATATAGGATGTGCAATGACACAAGGGTATTAGGAATAAGCCATTCTCCTACTATTACTTTCAAGGCTCCCCCACAATTTTTTGCTACATCCTTTACCAGTAAATGGATCACAAAAAAGACAACAAAAATATACAGGTACACAATATATCACACCACCCAGTGGTATGCTTTGGCCATGGACCCTTCCCCAATAACACCTTTACAAACAAATTAAGAAGACAATTTAGCTTTTTAAAAGTTCAAATATGATGATCACTTCCACAAGATAAATTCAATAATTTGCAGGGAATTTGTGGTGGAGCAAATGTATATATTTTCCTCATCTGCAAAATTGTAACTAGCAAAAACATACATATTACAGACTTGTGACCACTAAGAAACACAGAGAGAAGGATGAAATCAATGCTTTGTACAAGAAGAGAAAAAAATTCAAATTTCAGGAAATTTTTATAAAGAATTCAAGTGACCAAGGATGAATGGGAGAACTGAGATGGTATTTCATTTGGAGATAATCAGTTCACTAATCAATGATTATCATGTCTCCTGTGGGTATCAATATAAACAATACATCCAGCCTAAAAGTAGTAAATTAATGATGAATGAGTCTTTTCAGAACAAAATTTCAAAAAATACCTCATTTATACAGCACTTTAAGGTTCACAACACTGTGAAACATTATATGTTATTATAATTATTACATTTATATATATAATTATTATAATTCCCATTTTGTAGAGGAAGAAAACTGAGGTTCAATGACTTGTCCATGGTTACAAAGTAAGTAATAGAGGTGGTATTCAAACTTAGGTTTCTTGATTCTAAGTCTAGTGTTCTCTTGCCATTACCATATGCAGGAAAAGGGGAAAATGGGCCCACAAAGCATTAATTTTTTCCACCTTTAAGGAAAGAACCAAATTAAAACAAAAAATTAAAAATATGGCCAAAGTAATGCAAAACTTTTGCAACCTAAAGATATCAAAATGTCAATGTCCCAAGTACAGATGAACAAAATGATTAATTAAAATTGGTGGCAAAGATTAGCAAATAACAAATTTTAAATTTTAAAAAAACACTTGAAATTATGAAAGTGAAGTGTGTGAGAATCGTGGTTCAAAGTTTGAAGGAATTCAAAAAGATTCTTTTAAGTCATAAAAGACAGTTTATTTACACCATAGTTGATGGGCTAGTCTCCAAAGGAAGTCTAGCAAATTAGAAATAGTTCAGGAAGGCTTTATATACTGAAAATTTAGGTTTTGGCTAACAGGCTAATAGCCTACAAGGTTGTAAATTATGAAAGAAAAATAAGGAAGAGCCAGATAGGATTCAGGATGCCTTTTCATCCAGGTGAGGAGTCAGGATGGCTTTTAGCAAGGTATTGTCAAACAAAATGGTTTTTTTACAGAAGACAAATAAGGAGCAATAGGTGAGAGGTTTTATTGCTCCACATTCCTTGCTATGTATGCAGTTTTGAGTAGACCTTCAGCTCTGATCCATTACCTTCCCCCTTTCTGTCTTTTGGGAGAGGAAATTCTAGGGACAACGGCTGGGTACCCATCAAAAAATGAGCTACAAATAAAATGCTTGAATCTGAGAATTTATAAAAACTTAAAATTGTTACCCAAACAACTATTTGCTGAGAAGTATGCAAACTGGATTTAACACTGAAGTTGTAAAGAATAGGGTTTGTGCTCTCGAAGAGTTTACAATTGGGAAGATACAAATATACACAAAACAAAAATGAACAATGCACAACAATAAATAACTGCAACTGACACTATATTACTAAAATTACCAATATACACTGGCATACTTGTGTCACTGCCCCAGTCAATGTTATTTTGCAATAAAATGATGACATAATTGTCCTCTTACATAAACCATTCTAACCTCTTCAGGTTCCTGGGCTGTTCCTAGTTCTTGCTCTCTATTAAGAGAGCTCTAGTTCCTGTTCTCTACTCACAGACCTAAATCAATAAGCATTTATTAAGTGCTTACTATGTGCCAAGCACTGCTAAGGGCTTATACAAGTATAAGCAGAAAAAACCCAACAGTCTCTACCCTCAAGAGGCTTATATTTTAATGGAGGAAGATAACACCTAAAACCTAAAAGGGAGCTAAAAAAGCAGAGATGGTGGCAAGAGACTGGGACACACAAGTGCCTGGTAAGGGGATATGTTAAAAAGTCTGGAGTGCAACCCGTAGAAGAAGAAATTATAACGGCCTAGATATCCCTTCCTTAAATGGAAAAGGAAGGGAAGAGAAATCATCATTTATTAAGCACCTGCAATATGTCAGGCACTGTGGGAAGTACTTTACAAATACTATTTCACTGGAAGTTCTAAGAGGAAACATCCAATCAGAGGCAGAGGCCTTAGGGGAGGAAGGTACTGCTAAAGAATGAATTGATGGCTGGAATGAGACTTCAAATTGAAAAGCTTGCAGGATGGGAGAGAGGGTTCAGAGGGCCACCTGATAAGGACCACAACTTTTCACCATTCTGATAGAACTACCTGCCCCACTGTAATATTATTTTCCTTAACATGTTTTCATGGAGCAAATAAATGATATTATCAAGCTAACATAGTATGCTCCCAGGTATCTAAAGTGCATGTTGGAAAGTAGCACAAAATTAGATTACAGAAAGGTGGGTCCAGAGTATGGAGGATTTTGAAAGCCAGGCAGAAGATATATTGTGTTTTTAATACAATTTTAAAAAGCCAATATTGTCCTCTAAACAGAAGAGGGTCATAACAAAAAGAATGTTTATGGCCAAAGACTTTCACAACAGTATATAAGACACAATAGAAGAGGACAAAAAAGGTCAAACAGAAGGTTTGCAAAAATAATTCCACCTGGAAATAATGACAGCTTGGACAAGGGTAGAGCAGGGGTAATATCATCCTAGCCCCAATATAAAAGGAAACCTCACCATTGTGCATATTGCATAGAGCTCTCTTTAAAAAAGTTAAGTCCAATTTAAAATAAAAATGAAATGAACAACCTATTATAGAATCTGACATCACAATTCTTGGCTCCTTGAAAAACATATAAAAAATAATAAAATTCCACAGATTTTACTGCTCTCAACTGTAGACTGGTAAACAGAACTTTAAATTTAGATGTGAGCAATTAAAGACAAAGAACTGGTTGCAATGAAATTCTAAATAAACTTTTTCCTTTAAAGGAATATCATTTTATTCTTACTCTTTATGGTTGTGATTAAGTACAATAACCTTTTTATTGCACTGCTTCATAATTGTGATTCTAAAAATTTCCAAACACAGCAAAGCTCAGCCAGATGAAGATTGAGGGAACTTTAGACCAGGCTCAGTTTGTACTGCATATTCAATAGTACCGCAGCTTAGGGAATAAAACTTCTAAGGCCAGATGTCTGCAGCAATGCAGTCAATGATGTCACACTCACAGAGTAGCAGCAGTGAGGGAAAACCAATAATCTGTTCCTCCTACACACACACATTCTGTTCTCATCTCTTAATGATGAGATGTTTTAATGATGACAGGTTCCTCTGAAATGTCACAGACAATGAGCCAGTCAGCTTCTGAAAGTCTGTACCAGTGAAATGATTCATTGGCACAAACAGAAAACCATAGACAATCTGACTAGCTGGAATAAAGTCACGGTCCAAGCTAGCTAGGAAGCAGGACTGGAGTCTCTGTCCAACAAAGGAATCTTTGCTGCTTTGACCTGTTCATGCTAATGGGTAGAGGGTTTGACTGTAAAATGAACATATGAAAATATGCTGACATTTCTCAAAAGTAAATTTTTATGATGATTGAGTAAAATGGGGAGTGGGAAGAAGGGGCAGGATGATACATTTCCATTGGCAAATAGGTATACCTCTGTTGCCACTACTATTAATAATAATTTCAGTCCTTAGCATGGTTCTTGGCACTTAATAAAACAGGCATTTAATATTAAGGCTTATTGATAGATCAATAACATAATTAGTATTTATATGGTGCTCTAAGATTTTGCAAAGCACTTTACATATGTTACCTCATTCCAGATAAACAACTCTGTGAGGAAGATACTATTATTACCCCCATTTTACAGATGAGGAAACTGAGGCTGAGAGAGATTAAGAGACTTGCCCAGGGTCACACAGCTAAGTGTTTGATTCAAATTGAGGTCTTTCTGCCTCCAGAAAGCAATCTAGTTGCCTATACTACAAATATTATTTATATTTATGTCCTAGTATACCTACCACAGTAGAAGTAACACAAGTCTTCCTCCAAATGCTCTCTACCCACGTTACAGAATAAGCAGATGAATTGGTTCTTTGCTGGCTGGTAGCAAACTACTTTTCCTACAGTCTTCAATGTCTCCTGGCCAACAGTTTATCTAGGACCATTCCCTACCATGAATCCCCCATTCCTGTCCAAGACCCAACATTAAAATAGACTTACATTTGTCCCTGCATGGTAAACTGCAAAAGAGGACTGTCTAAGGGAATAGGGGCCCTCAGCTTCTGTCCTCACTCTGTCCCTAATTACCATAAGCCTCCCTCTTCAGTTCTGGAACCCTATCCTCTCTATTCTTCCACCTGAGAACCAGCCCATCACAGCCTTCTCAGGATACACCCACCTCATACCCATACCCCACCTCAGGTGGGGCTTGGGTCTTCTAACAATTTCATTCCAAGTTGTGAAACCTTCCCTATACTCCATATTCCATAACCATCTTCATGCCCTGAAGACTGACTCCTCCTGCAAGGGACAAGGCACCGTAAAGAAATGAAGGCAACCCTGAATGTAAAGCTGCTCACTCATAGGTCACCAAGTTTTACATTTCTGTTTTGTATTTGTTTGTATTTCCACCTCTCCTGGATGAAAAATGACAACAATAAACAAAAAACAACTAAGCTGTGTGATCTTGGGCAATAAGGTTAATGATTAACACACCACTTCTCTATAACCCCATAAGATTGTCATAAAAATGTTTTTTAAAATGTAATGTACAAAAATGTGAGTGAATATTACTACTATTCTGGTCAGACGGTCCACTAATCCCAAGACCTACCGCTCATCTCCTTGCCTGGCAGCCAAGCCACCTTATCCAGGAAGGCTGGGAACTTGTTTCCACACCTCCCTAGCTTGCACGCCCCTCCAGAGAGAAGAGAGGAACACCTATAACAAACACCTGAATACTTTCATGCTCAGGAGGACTACTTCTCATAGGAAAAATGTCCATTCAAAAAACACCTAGAAAAAAATCCCAAAACGCAAAATCAACAGAGAAGAAAATGAAATGTTAGCCCAGTAGGCTACTGAAAGGCAAGTTAAGCACATTTCTATTTTGCATATTCCTGCTTTGAAATATAAGTAAAGCTATTCAGCAGAAAGCTATTTTTGTTGGAATCTGAGAATGTCACGTTTGTCACAATTTCATTTCAACATCCACACAAGATTGTTTAGCCACAGAAAGATCCAGGTAGGTACACTGTCAAAACAGCAAAGTCTAAATATAACTCAAATGAACTTATCCTGTAAAAAAAACAACAACAAAAAAAAGGATTGACAAAATAATTAACTCATGCTTCAACTTCCATCTAAAAGTAGCTTTCTTTCCAAGACACTTTTTTAAGTATCAGAAGAAAAAATAAGGAAATCTCATAACCTTAGTAATAGATCCCTATAGAGCTAGATTTTAGTGTGCTGTGTTTGAACAAAGAATTCCAAAAAAAAAAAAAAAAACTCTAATACTCTTTCATTTCTGTTGAACTATAGTGGGTAAAAGAAAATGATTAACTTTTAAAAAACATTATTGTACTAGTCCCTTTTTGCAGCATGGTCTAGAATCTATATCTTCTGATTTGCAGGCATTTTACCATAACATTCAATGTTCATGCCAATAGGTCACTGAAAGAGATTTAAGATAATGAAAACAAAAAGATCTAACACAAATAACTTGGTCCAGTTAGAAACATTTGATTTTTCAAATAATTTATGAAAATGACTTCCAACATTGTATGATAAGAAAAGTTTGTATCTCAATGAAGTAGCAAAATATCCTTCACAATTTTAAAAAAAAATTCAGTTTTAGTTTTTTTTTTCCCCAAAGAGTTTTAGCTTGTTCATTGGATACTTTTTTTTACTAGTAGGATTAGACAATTCCTTGACAATGAATACCTGAAAAAAGAAATTTATTTTATTAAATTTAGACATTACTTATGGTTAGGAAATCAGATACTATTGGATAGCTAAAGAATGCATTGAATTTTCTATGACTAAACAGAAAAAGAAATGTGTTTCCTTTTTTAAAAAGGAAGATAAACATGTTTTTCATTCATGGAAACTAGATTATTAGTAATTCTTTTTTCAGCCTTCAAAATCTGTATCCTGAAGATAGTGCTAGTAATTTCTCACTCTAAGGTTCACCACATCACATTGGTTCCCACACAGAAAGGAAGTATAAAATAGAAGACAATGGTCATCTCCACTTTTATAATCAATACGAAGTGATGGTCTAAATACTTCTGAGACAAGAGGATGAAACAGAGACATAAACAGCTACTATTCCTGTTTTTCCAAGTATTTGTTATTTGTGCATTTGGTTTACCTTTTTCAGCAGTAAGTAATAAAAACCATCTAGTACCATATATTTTCAGAGCTGAAATAGAAGGCCTTCTAAAAAACAGTACTATTGATAATTTACCCACTAAAATGTTCCCCATACATAACATCCCCATAACATAAAATGTTACCCATTAAAAATGTTCAACATTACCTGACAACTCTTGTTTCACAAAAGAAAGTACAGCCAAGTAAACCTGACAGTCTGCTATAATTATTTGCCTCTGAAGTCGATCAATCATAGATGGTGCAGATTTTCGGGCATCAACCTGTTTGAATAATGCAAAAAAGGAAAGATGCCATAATAAAACATAAAATTAGCAATCCAATGTACTACTGGTTTTGAGACATCTTTTCATTGAATGAAACAATTCCAAAATTAGAACTGAGAAACATAATTGCTCAAAAATATGTCATAATTTAACAGTGTTTTTTATGTAGCTCCATTGACATGACTTGGTATTTTAAGGATTGTCTATAGAATATCTAGTCAAATTTATAAAATTAGAAGGATCTTAAAACATTAACTAAAAGTAAATTTTAAGAACCTATTCAAGTCTGCATATCTTTCTTTACTTTATAAGAATAAATTTTTATTGGTATGTTTGGTTTTTATTACTTTCCCAGTGTTCCAAACCCAGTCTCCCATCACTTAAAGAAGGGGAGTGCGGTTGCTTCTTATCTCTCTTCTTTGGGGTCAAGCTTGATTATCTTGATGCAGTTTTCAGTTTATCTTTTAGTTAAACAATGAATTCTTCTTTATGCAAAGTAAATAGAGCAAAATGATGTTACAAATTAATATAAAGAATCTAAAAGTTAATTTGAAATATTCACCATCCTAATTATGGTTTACTTTAGGTTTATATTAAAGATCAGCTTATGATCCCATAGTAAACTGGCTTGGTAGCTAAGATGTTAGAGAGTATGTGCAGTCAGGGTAAAAATACCTAGGAAACTATTGGATGATTGATTCAAATACACACACACACACACACACACACACGCTTTGGAAAACTCACAAAGAGAAATGTATGCTTAGTTGAAACAAAACTTCCCCTTCTCTCCCACTATTTATTTTTAAGAAGATGTGAAAGAGGGGAAAAGGCATTTACAACTTTGATCTGTATCATAAAAGCATCTTCTTAAAAGTGAAAAAAAGAGAATTTTACTATAGAACATTATGAAAATTTAAAATTAAATTTATTTTATTCATACCACATCCTATCCTAGCAATACCTGAAATAAATCATGATTTTCCACTTAAAAAATTTTCCTCCTCCACAAAGTCCTACCCTGGGGTCTACTCATCATGATACAGAGGAGAGGGACCTGATGTTTTTGAAGGCTCTGCCAATGTAACATAAGCTCTGGGAAGATTTACTAAAGCTAAAAGAAATTACAAGTATCATTGAGTCGGGAGTAGCTAAATAATTTTGGATAAAGAGTGATGAATCTGTAGTCAGGAAGAACTGAGTTCAAATGCTAAGAAACTTAAAAGCTGTGTGAATGTAAGCAAGTCATTTAACTGTTCTCAGTTTCCACATCTGTCAAACGGAAATTATAGCATCTCCCTCTGCAGGTTGTTGTAAAGATCAAATGATATGCATTAAAGGTTTTACAAACCTTAAAGCTCTAAATAATAGCACTTCATGAACTTTAAAGCACTATATATTAGCAATTTTAATAATAATAGTAATAAGAAGTAGGATTTCTAAAGCACCATGCACCAGTCACTGCATTAAGAGCTTTAGGAATATCATTTCATTTGATCCCTCCACCAAACCTTTGAGATAGTTGCTATTATTATCCCAATTTTACAGAAGAGAAAACTAAGGCAAACAGAATTTAAATGAAGTGGCCAACGAAGTATTTAGGCTACACTGAATCTTGATTCTTCCTGACTTCAGGCCCCCAGTGCTCTATCCACTGTGTCTCTCAGCAGTCTCCTTTCACAGCAAACATGCTTGGGAGTGGTCTGGGAGGACAGATATTATTTTCTAAAGATGAAAATAAAATGTGGTCTGCAGTTTACAACTAAATATGGAAAATTAAAGTTTCCCTTATAAAATTAGTCCAAAATAGGCATTTATGAACAATTCCTAAAGTTCTGACATGAGGAAAAGGGCTTAATGATGAAAATAGTTGGTGTGACTAATATTCCCTTCTTGTCCTTTTATTTCCAGCGACTCTACCTGTCTCTCTCCTTTCTGTTTCTTTAATTAACAGGTTCTTGGAACTACTAGCAAAAATATTAATGAGTCCTCTTCCCTCACTAAGATTCAGCACAGGGGGCTGTTTGTCTAAATGAAAGAAGGAGCCAATTTGGAAGAACCTCAAGCTTTAGGCTCAATTTTGTTTCTCAGAGTGACTGCCTCATACCTTTAACCATACTGACTTTTCTAGGGAAGCAAGAGAAAAGGACTTGGGAATCCAAGACAGTGGCCACAAAGTAGAAATGAACTCAATTTTTAACAAGCTGTTTTGTAAAATAAAACAAAACAAAAACCACCAACTCTCCCCAAAAACCATAAAATCTTCACTATGCAGACATCTGAGTTCTGCCCTGCACCCTTCAAAAATACTTGTGATAAAACAAAAATGGAGGTAATGGCCTCCTCTCAGTTGTCACCCATCTTTTAATACGGGAAAAAAAGAATTATTACTAATTCCTTCTATAGTCTGATGGGAAAATTTTATTCTTTCTGTTATTTCATAGATATCATGACAGGATGTGAGGAATCTATCTGACCAAAATAAAAGTTAGTGATTAGACACTAATTTTTTTTTTTAAATTTTATTTTATTTGCATAACATATGTGTGGGTAATTCTTCAACAATAACCCTTACATAGCTTTCCGTTACAAATTTTTCCCCCCTACTTCCCCACACCTTCCCTAGATGGCAGGATATCCACTACATGTTAATTATGTTAAAATATTGGCAAATCGAATATATGTATACATATTTCCAAACTTATCATTGTTGTGCAAGAAAAATCTTATCTACACAAACGATATATCAGATAAAGGAAACACAATGTAAGCAAACATCAATCAAGGAGTATGAGAATGTTATGTTGTGGTCCACATTTCGCATCCCTCTCTCTGGGTGTATATGGCTTTCTTCAGTGAACATTTGGAGGTGGTTTGAAACATATCATTGTTGAAGAGAGCCATGTCCATCAGAATTAATTTAGACACTAAATTTTAAAAGGCACAGAGATTAGCTTCTCCACAAAAATATCCCTATCCTGATGATTCATTTGGTTGTGGCACTGACCTGAGTTTCTACCAGAAGAGTTGAGGAGTACAGGTTGTAGCAGGTTTATGATACTGAAAAAGATTATGAGCATCACCCTGCCTGGTTCACAGAATCATGGCTAAGAAAGAATCATTACTAGAAGACTAGTCACTAAGTAGATGATATTTTTTTTGGGCTACAACAACTCATGAGAGTGAGAAAAATAATGTGGCACTCAGGTTTCTGTGGTACAAAGGTGCTAAAAATCACACAATTCTTAAACTGTCTGAAAACATTAAATTGTTGCTATTCTTAAGTAGTGACCTTTGGTGCTCCAAATCACTGTTGATCAGAGAAATGCAAATCAAGACAACCCTGAGGTACCACTTCACACCTGTCAGATTGGCTAAAATGACAGGACAAGTTAATGATGAATGTTGGAGGGGTTGTGGGAGGGCTGGGACACTGATGCATTGTTGGTGGAGCTGTGAACGGATACAGCCATTCTGGAGAACAATTTGGAGCTATGCTCAAAAAGTTATCAAACTGTGCATACCCTTTGACCCAGCAGCATTTCTATTGGGCTTATATCCCAAAGAAATCATAAAGGAAGGAAAAGGCCCCACATGTGCAAGAATGTTTGTGGCAGCCCTTTTTGTAGTGGCTAGAAATTGGAAATTGAATAGATGCCCTTCAATTGGAGAATGGCTGAATAAATTATGGTATATGAATATTATGGAGTATTATTGTTCTGTAAGAAATGACCAGCAAGATGATTTCAGAGAGGCCTGGAGAGACTTCCATGAACTGATGCTGAGTGAAATGAGCAGAACCAGGAGATCATTATACACGGCAACAACAGTACTATATGACGATTAATTCTGATGGACATGGCTCTCTTCAACAATGAAATGTTTCAAACCACCTCCAATTGTTTACTGAAGAAAGCCATATACACCCAGAGAGAGGGATGTGAAATGTGGACCACAACATAACATTCTCATACTCCTTGATTGATGTTTGCTTACATTGTGTTTCCTTTATCTGATATATCGTTTGTGTAGATAAGATTTTTCTTGCACAACAATGATAAGTTTGGAAATATGTATACATATATTCAATTTGCCAATATTTTAACATAATTAACATATAGTGGATATCCTGCCATCTAGGGGAGGGGTGGGGAGTTGGGGGGAAAAATTTGTAACGGAAAGCTATGTAAGGGTTATTGTTGAAGAATTACCCACACATATGTTATGCAAATAAAATAAAAAAAATTAAATTAAATTAAAAAAAAAGTAGTGACCTTTGTTCAACAATCATCAAGCTGCCACTATTACTGAAGACTAGCATAATGGAAAGAGTGCTAAACTTGGAATCAGATGGCCTGAGTATAAGTCTTTTTTTTTCTGAGTGTAAGTCTTAACTCTGTCAATGACTTGTAATGTGATTTTGGGCAAGTCAAATTCTGAGCCTCAGAATTTATGTTTATATTTATAAAATGGGCATAAAATACTTATATTATCTAGTTTCACAGATAGAGCAAGTTTGTAAAACTGTGAAACACTACATAAATTCAAGCTTTGATCCACAAATGAACCACAGAATTGAACAAAGTGAAATTTAATAGAAATAACAGCTTTTTCAAAGATTACCAATAATTTCAACTGCTAAATTTGATTTTTTCTTAGTCCAAACCTGCGCAATTTTTTTTATACCATTGAACACCATCTAACACTGGAGATTCTCTCTTCCCTTTGATACTTACTGCTCTTTTTTTATTAAAACTTTTTATTTGCAAAACATATGTATGGGTAATTCTTCAACATTAACCCTTACAAAGCTTTCTGTTACAAATTTTTCCCCCTACTCCCTACCCCTCCCCTAGATGACAGGATATCCATTACATGTTAATTATGTTAATTATATCCACTACAAGGCAAATATATGTATACATATTTCCACATTTATCATTGTTGTGCAAGAAAAATCATGTCTATAAGAAAAAAATGAGATAAAGGAAACACAATGCAAGCAAACATCGATAGAGACCATGAAAATGCTATGCCGTGGTCCACACTTCACATCCCTCTCTCTGGGTGTAATGGCTTTCTTCACTGAACAATTGGAACTGGTTTGAAACATTTCATTGTTGAAGAGAGCTATGACCACCAGAATTGATCATCATGTAGTGTTGTTGTTGCTGTGTATAATGATCTCCTGGTTCTGCTAATTTCACTCAGCATCAGTTCATGCAAGTCTCTCCAGGCCTCTCTGAAATCGTCCTGCTGGTTGTTTCTTACAGAACAGTAATATTCCATAACATTCATATATCATAATTTGTTCAGCCATTCTCCAATTGATGGGCATCCATTCAGTTTCCAGTTTCTAGCCACTACAAAAAGGGCTGCCACAAACATTCTTGCACATGTGGGTCCCTTTCCCTCTTCTAAGATCTCTTTGGGATAAAGGCCCAGTAGAAACACTGCTGGGTCAAAGGGTATGCACAGTTTGATAACTTTTTGAGCATAGTTCCAAATTGTTCTCCAGAATGGCTGTATCCGTTCATAGCTCCACCAACAATGCATCAGTGTCCCAGCCCTCCCACATCCCCTCCAACATTCGTCATTATCTTTTCCTGTCATTTTAGCCAATCTAACAGGTGTGTAGTGGTACCTCAGAGATCAGAATTTCTCTGATCAATAGTGATTTAGAGCAACCTTTCATATGAGTAAAAATAGTTTTAATTTCATCATCTGAAAATTGTCTATTCATATCCTTTGACCATTTTTCAATTGAAGAATGGCTTGAATTCTTATAAATATGAGACAATTCTCTATATATTTTAGAAATGAGGCCTTTTCAGAACCCTTAAATGTAAAGATGATTTCCCAATTTATTGCTTCCCTCCTAATCCTGACTGCATTGGTTTTGTTAGTACAAAACCTTTTTAACTTAATATAGTCAAAGATATTTATTTGGTGTTCAATTAAGAATTCCATTTCTTCTTTAGATATAATTTTTTTCCATCTCCATAGGTCTGAGAGGTAAACTATACTACGTTCCTCTAATTTACTTATATCACTTTTTATATCCAGATCATGAACCCATTTAGATCTTATCTTGGTATGTGGTGTTAGATGTGGGTCAAGCCCTATTTTCTTCCACACTAGTTTCCAATTTTCCCAGCAGTTTTTGTCAAATAGTGAGTACTTATCCCAGAAGCTGGGGTCTTTGGGTTTATCAAACACTAAATCGCTACAGTTATTGGCTAGTTTGTCCTGTGATTCTATCCTATGCCAGTGATCGACTACTCTATTTCTTAGCCAGTACCAAATGGTTTTGATGACCACTGCTTTATAATATAGTTTTAGATCTGGTACAGCAAGGCTACCATCATCGGCCTTTTTTTTTTATTAATTCCCTTGAAACTCTTGACCTTTTGTTCTTCCAAATGAATTTTGCTATTTTTTCTAGATCTGTAAAATAATTTCTTGGGAGTTTGATTGGTATGCACTAAATAAATAAATTAGTTTGGGTAGTATTGTCATTTTTATTATATTCGCTCAGCCCACCCATGAGCATTTTATGTTTTTCCAATTAACTACGTCTGATTTTATTTGTATGGAAAGTGTTTTGAGTTTAGTTCGTATAGTTCATGACTCTTCCTTGGCAGATAGATTCCCAAATATTTTATGCTATCAACAGTTATTTTGAATGGAATTTCTTTTTGTATCTCTTGCTGCTGAACTTTGTTGGTAATATATAAAAATGCTGATGATTTATGTGGATTAATTTTGTATCCTGCAACTTAGCTAAAGTTGTGGATTGTTTCTAGTAGTTTTTTAATTGAGTCTCTAGGATTCTCTAAATATACCATCATGTCATCTGCAAAGAGTGATAATTTGGTTTCCTCATGACCTACTCTAGTTCCTTTTATCTCTTTTTCTTCTCTTACTGCCAAAGCTAACATTTCTAAGACAATATTTAATAGTAACAGTGACAGTGGGCAACCTTATTTCACTCCTGATCTTATTGGGAATGGTTCTAGTTTGACTCCATTACATATGATGCTTGCTGATGGTTTTAAGTAGACACTACTAATCATTTTAAGGAAAAGCCCATTTATTCCTATACTCTCTAGTGTTAATAGGAATGGGTGTTGGATTTTATCAAAGGGTTTTTCTGCATCTATTGACATAATCATATGGTTTTTGTTAATTTGGTTATTAATATAATTGATTATGCTAATAGTTTTCCTAATATTGAACCAGCCTTGCATTCCTGGTATAAATCCTACTTGGTCATGGTGTATTATCCTGGGGATAACTTTCTGTAATCTCATTGCCAAAATCTTATTTAAAATTTTTGCATTAATATTCATTAGGGAAATTGGTCTATAGTTTTCTTTCTCAGTTTTCTCCCTACCTGGTTTAGCTATCAGCACCATATCTGTGTCATAGAAGGAATTTGCTAGATACTTACTGCTCTATATGGGGTTCTATCTTTATGATGAATATTTCTTTAGTCTTCTTTGCTAAATCATCATGCCTCCCCCAAGCACTACCCTTTGTCATGCTTTTATTTCTTTGTCTACATCATGGTGCTCTTGGCTAAATCCTAGGTTCTATCCCTGTACTTTTATGTTTTCTGGATACCTCTCCTCAGGACCTCAAACTGAGCATGTCAAAAAGTAAACTCATATTCTCCTCCCTACATAGTCACTTTTTCTGCACTTCCTTGTTTGTAGTGAGGTTACTAGCACTCTTCTATTCAACAGCTTACCATCCTCCACTCTTCCTTCTCTCTTACCCTTGATATCTAAATCACTGCTAAATAAATCCAATCTTTTACCTACACAACATCTCTTTCACATATTCTTTTATTT
Source organism: Myrmecobius fasciatus (assembly GCA_023553655.1). Taxonomy (NCBI): domain Eukaryota; kingdom Metazoa; phylum Chordata; class Mammalia; order Dasyuromorphia; family Myrmecobiidae; genus Myrmecobius; species Myrmecobius fasciatus. Next base: position 49,752 of record JAJPUD010004722.1, on the reverse strand, counting down.
TCACTCATATCTCTTACCTACACTATCATAATAGTCTCCTAATGGGTCTTCCTGTTTTTAGCCTCTCTCCTACCTAATCCATGTCACAGATCTGGCTAAAATATTCTTTTTAATGCACAGATATGACAATGTCACTTCCCCCAACCAAAAAACTTTAATAGTTCTCTACTTAACTCTAGGATAAAATATGGACTGGGATTTAGTGTTTCGTATAATCTTTTTCAATCATGTTTTATTTTTCATGATTCCATTTGGGCTTTTCTCAATAAAGATAAAACAAAGGCTTGTCATTTCCTTCTCCAACTCATTTTACAGATGAGGTAACTGAGGCAAATTGAATCAAAAGACTTGCCCAGTATCACACAGATAATAAGGGTCTGAGGTCAGATTTTAACTCACCAAGACTTCTGGCTCTGCACTCTATCCATTTATACAGTCTAGTTCCTATCTAAACTTTCTTAGTATGTCTCATATCACTACTGTCCTCCATGTTGTCTATGTTTCAGAAAAACTAGATGACTAACTGTTCACCCAGTTCAATGCTATGTAAAACAAAGCATTTTTGTATAGATATGGAAATAAAGCCCATGCCTATGCTTCATTATGGCACTGGAGGGGAAGGGAGGTTAAGGTAAGAAAACTGAAGTACCAACTAAAGTAACAAAAATAAAATTTAATCATACAAACTATCCCTTATCTTTGCTATGTACTATCTCTTCATTTAGGTCTTTCAAAATTCTAGTCTGTCTTATTTACTAACTTACTAGGCCTAGATGAAGTGTTTCTACCTCTGCAAAGTTTTCCCTAATTCCCTAGCTGCTAGTGCTTTCTCCTGTGTCAATGAGTTACACTTTCATGCATACGGTATTGGTGTTATATAGCCCCAGCAGAATGTAAATCCTTTGAGAGTAAAGATTTATTTATTTATTTTTATCTTTGTATCACCAGAACCTACCTTATTGCTTTGCACATAGTATCTACTTAATAAATTTGAATAAATGTAAAGAGTACACTCTGGTTCAAAAAAAATTTATTGGACCAATTAGGACAGGGAAAGTATGGCTATATAATTATCATCCTATGAAAGAGATGAAGGAGCTTTGATGTACTGGTAAAAGGAGGAATAAACCTTTGTAGTCTGCTTGGTGAGAGCATATAAGGAATACTGATTTTAGTTCAGCCTGTCGAATTTTGGGAAGAACAATGACTGTTTGGGGAATATCCAAAAGAAGGCAGCAAAAATTATGAGGAAAATGGAAATTATGTTTGTTCCTCAGAGAATAAGATGAAGAACCTAAAGAAATTAAGTGTAAAGAAATGCTGAGTCCAGGGGGGTGATAGCTATTTTCCCCCTCATGCACAAGTACCTATTGTGATACTAACTCCATAAACAGTAGCAGTGCTCGAAAAGGCTTTTTCAGAAATATTTTCAAAACAGGATAGCTCTAGGAATGGAATTCCTAGATATTGCTGCAATATGCAATACTGTGCTTGGTATACAAAATGCAAGTTCCTTGAGGATAGTCTCTATCGTGGGTTTTTGTGTTTATATATTCTTGATACCTAGCACTCTTGTTTTATAAGTCATAAATATCTGTTGATTATAAGTGAATTAAGTACTTGAATGACTGGTGAGGGGAAGAAGGGTCCCTGAAAACAAAAGGAATAGTGTATTCAAGTTACACAAAAGCAGATGTTGTTATATAAGGGGAAAAAATTCCTAAAAAGCTGAATAAACAATCTTGGGAAGCAACAAGTTTCTCCCTCATTAGAAGCCTTCAAGTGAGGAGTATTTTATCTATCAGGAATGCTACCAATTCAGCAAGTGAGCTGGGTGACAGAGTCTTTTCCAATTCTGAGATTTTATGATTCTGTGATACATATTTTGGAAACATGGTACAGATGGACAATGAGCTGACCTCAGAACCTCTGAGGGAAGGCGTTTGGAAGAGATTATATTTGAGAAATTACCAAGTGATTTTATATGATTATATAATTCCACAATGAGCCCTGCTTGCTGCAATAAAAGCTCATCTCTTTATCTACTGTCCAAGTGATGCTGTGTGGCTTTCCATTATGGAAAATTTACAGAAAACACAGACAAGAATTACACAGAAAGGAGAACAGACACCAAGGAAATGACAAATTATAAATATCAAGTTTCAAGTTTTCCTATTCAACATCTTGTTGTTGAATAAGTTCCTTGAATAGAAGCTATTTTCATTTTGCTTTTATATCCCCTGATCAACATCCACAGTGCTTTGAATATGGTAGGCAATATATATTTGAATTAAAGAGTAATTAACACCTGTCCTACAATGTATCAAGTTAAACTTGCTTTTAAAGCTATGTAAAACATAGCATTTTTGTATAGATATGGAAATAAAGTCCATGCCTATGCTTCATTATGGCATTGGAGGGGAAGGGAGGTTAAGGTAAGAAAAATGAAGTATCAACTAAAGTCACAAAATAAAAAACTCACAGATTGCTATCCTGTATATTGGGAAAGCCATAGAATACCTTCCAAAGAAGAGGATGTATAAAGAGAATGCAGGAAGAAAAAAAAGGAAAACTAAGTAAAAATTAACTTCATTCACAGCAATGAGAGCAATTTCATTTTGATGCTTATCTCTTCTGTGCTCAAATGTACTAACTGGCAATCTGGTGTGATTTTTTAAAAATAATTACATGGTCACAGCCTTTCTTTTCATTTTTTCCCCAAAAAAGGCAAAATCTTGGCTACAAAGCTTTGTAATTTCCACCACAACCTCCTTGGATTCTACCTTTTAAGAAAAACAACAACAACAACAAACCACCAACATTTCTCAACAACTCTAGCTCATTAGAGTTATTTACCTTTTTTGTGTTATGGATACTTTTGCAAGCTAATGAAACTTATGGATCATGAAGTCCTCAGATTGATGTTTTTAAATACATAAAATAAAATATACAAGGGCACCTAGATGGTGCAGTGAATAGAGCACCAGCTCTGAAGTCAGGAGGACCTGAGTTTAAATCTGGTCTCAGACACTTAACACTTCTTAGCTGTGTGACCCTGGGCAAGTCACTTAACCCCAATTGCCTCAGCAAAAAATAAAAAATAAATAAAAAATAAAAAAATAAAATATACAAGATTACAAAGGAAACCAATTATAATGAGAAACAATTATCAAAATATTTTTAAAAAGCAGGTTCACAGACAGGTAAAGAAACTATTAGAGTAAGTTGTGTTTTAAACTTTAAGAATAGAGGATTTAAGTGAGAAACAAAATTAAAGTCAGAGAGGACTTATTAAAAAAATTTCTTCCTACTTAAGAGAAAAATAATTCAGTGCTCTAACTCAGATAAAACTATTGAAGTGAATAATAATGGGAGTGAATTTGGCTAATACTTGTCATGGGCTTAACATAATGAATATAATAAAAATATTTTACATATTGCTAAGAAAGCATAAAACTATAACGGCCAACCTGTCTTCATTTAATGATTTTTTTTTTCTCATTGGACCCTATAAAATCCATTCTAAGAAAATGAAATAGAGCTTATCAAGTAGTTACAGAAATAAATAATGAAAAGAATCATGATTATAGCAAAAATTTACCATTAATTTTAGATTAATTGAAAATAAACTTCTAAAAAATTTATGCAAAAAGAAAAAGAAACAAGAGTTTCAAAGAATCCATAGATCATTTTTAGATTTTAGCTACTGTAATTAACATCGACAACTACTGTCATAATAACATTTACAAACTTTTCATAGAAATGCACAGTGAAAATAGTTTTTTAAATATTTTTGGAATGTAGTTTTAGGGGCAAGTCTAAATTAAATTCGTTTTTATCTGCTAAGGATTCCACAATATCTTTTTAAAATGTGTTAACACTTCAACTTACAAGCAAGAAGTACATTTAAAATAGCAATAAGAAAATGAAAAGTGCATGCTGAAAATTCAATTCAACAAATGTTAAATACCTATTATGTGCAAGTCATTATATTTGAAACTAGAAAATAAATGAGACTTCTTTTAAAAGAACCCAAATAGATGCTGAAGAAATACTACTGGAAAAATTTATAAAGTACTACAGTTCATACACACACATATTTTTTTTATCTTTAAAAAAACACACAAGAACCATATTATGACCACATTATTGATGAGTGCTGAAGAAATCATATTAGTGCTTAAATGATAGTAGGTTGTTTTGTTTTGTTGTTAATATACCAGTACAAATTGGGGCTGAAAAAATTCTGACAATGTTTTCCTATATTCTTCCTTATACACTTGAAACTATAAATTATCTACTAAATGAAATCTTAGGAGCAATAGTGGACAGAGAAGAGGTTTTATTCATTTAAGATTAATTAGTCAAAGATACTTTTCAAGTGACAAAGGACAACAACTGGAGAATAAAGACCATTCAAATATTAAAAATGTATTCAGGAGAGAAAAATTAGTATCAAATTTTCCCATTTCTTCCACCCCTAATTTCCAACTGCATAAATGCCAAATTGCTGATTTCATGAAATATCTAGCTGTTCTTGGGAACTAAATCATAAGAATGGTAGAAGGAATTTAGGGGTTATTCAGAAGACTATACAAGGGAAGTAGAACAGTTACCTCTAAATATGAAGCTTCCTTTTTAAGTCAAATCATCACTATGTGTTTCCAGAATCTCCATATTATTGAATACAATATACTGAATGACAGTAAATCCTTTTAAGTATTCCATTAATCAGAAAATGCTTCCAGTTGATAAATATATAAATTAGTTTCTTATTCTTTTAATAATATGAAATTTGTGTTAACTGCCAAAAACATGGCACAGTAGTAATTAATGTCAGAACCAAGCAGCAATCTTTCCAAATGTGCAAAATTCATCATTTAAATGATATACTTACATTCTTCTTAATCTTATTCTTGATTGTTTCAATAACCCCAGCTTCTTCACTTTCACATAGTTTTTCTGTCGTTTTTAAGTCATCACATGCTAATTGCATTTTTTCTTCCTCAAATGTCATCATGGCATTCTTCCAAAAATAAAAATGTGAAAGATTGAATCATAAAATGTCTAAGACAATTTATTACATCAAAATTTTGACAGAAAAGAATGAATTTACACAAAGTTCCATTAGCTCCCCCCAAAAGAAAAAAAAGGTACTCTTCAATTAATTAGTTCTTACAAAAGAAAAAATTAATAAAGGCTTTGATTTTTTCAGAATCAGAATTTAACTTCCATTCAGTTTCTTACCCATAAAATCTAATATAAAAAAGCTACCATATGACATCTGCAAATAAAAATTTAAAGTAATAAATATGCATGTACTTACTGAATGAAACAATCTTTACTACATTAAATTTGAGTGTCTTTACTACTTTTAAAAAAATAACAAAGACCTTTTACTTTCTGATTAGTATACTCATAGCAGCAGCTTTCATTCTGGGTTCTCAGTTCTAAATCAATTTTGCCTGCCCAGAAATTCAAGTGGAACAAATACAAAATGTAAGTTCTTTATACTTGTACAAAGTATGAGTTCTTTAAGAATAGAATGTTGGCTGTTGATCATCCAGTTAATTTCCCCATTTTAAAGGTGAGAGAACTAGAACTTGACTCATTTGAGACCACATCTGTTATAGCTAAAGAACTGAGACCAAAATCCAGTTCTAAGGACTCTTGAGCCTGTGGATTTTCTACTATACTATTATAATCGTAAATCTTATCAGAACCAGACATGGTCTCAGAACTCACCTAATTCAACCTTGTCTTTTCAAACAACAATCATTTTAGATGGTTACTAACACAATAGTCCTATTGAAAACTCCAAAAATTATGTTGTCCTTAGTAAAAAATGTATAGTGAGACCTAGCTTCCAGTCATGTTATCTGCTCAACTAGTACCAGGCAGTGGCAGGAAGAAAAGGCAATACTGTCTTTATTAATACTATCATTATCTTTAATCCCATTTACATCCTTTAGAACTTTAACACAAACAGTAATAACAACTACAACAAAAACAGAACCCCAAACCACTACCCATCTTCATTAACCTTTACCATAATTGTGTGAGGTAGAAAGGGTAAGTATATCTATTTTATATAGAAAAGTGAAGCTAAGAGGTTAAACATTTTGCCTAAAGTAACATGACTAGTAAGTAGGTAGAGGGGGAAAAAGGGCCAGAAAAACCAAGTTTCTCTGAGTCCCAGTATCTAATGATTTTCTTATGCAGTCAGATTCCTCTTTAACAGAGTGGCCAAAGTTGTAACATTGGCCATCTTATTTCCTGTATCTTCATTTTTTTTTTTTTGCTAATAATGAGTTAATGTTAATGCTAATTGGGGCAGCTAGATGGTGCAATAGATCCTGTGTAGGGCTTGTACTCCGTAAGACCTGAGTTAAAAATCAAGCCTCAGACACTTACTGGCTGAGAGGCCCTGGGCAATTTCATTCCCCTCAGTTTCCTTATCTGTAAAATGGGAACAACAATATCACCTACATTCCAGGTTTGTTATAAGGATTAAATGGGAAAACAATCATTAAGTACTCAACTCAATGCCTGGCACATAGCAAATACTAAATATCAGTTGCTATTACTGTTGTTATCATTATTACTCCTTCTCCTCTTTCTCCTATTTTTTTTTCTTTTTTGCTGTTTTTGCCTCTACTTGCTAATTTAAAATTGGAAGTAAAGAATGATTCTGTAAATACTTACTAAGATTTTTTAAAAGATGCTTGACTTAAATGTTTTTGCACAATATCCTGTACTTTTCTATATATGAGTTAATAAAAAGTACTAAAATTATGAATTCTTATACACTACTCAATTTATCATATAATCAAGTTCTATCCTTTCTTCATTTCCTATATTGGGTTTCTAAAGTGACAATAATTGGCAAACTTTGGTTTGGCTATGCTGACTCATCTTCATAATTATGTTAAAGTATAATTTCATTACTTAAACTTGAATTTCATCTCTTTCAATAATCCTAGAGGGAATTTTTTCTCTTGGACATCTTTTTCAATTGTATCTGTATCTTAATAGTTGATTTTTAAAAAAATAATTGAATAAAGAAAGAAAATAATTAAAATAATTGAAACTTTCTGTTTCAAACTTCATATATTTTCCAGACAGTAGGTAAAGAATATCTATTCTCTTCCCTCTTTTTTCTCTTCCCAAATCAACTTACCAAAAAACTGACAAAGCTGGCTCCGAAACTCATTAATGGGCTATGATTTCTGTCAAGGAAACACAAAAATTATTCCCGTGTTAATCTTGATGTACCCTTTTAAAAAATGATAAATTATTATAATGGCAAAACCTTGGTAATGGAAAGATAAAAATTCTTCAGTATCTCAAGCAGATGAAATTCTCTTAAATACAAATCAAGAAATAGAGCCTTCTTTGGTGTGAGAAGCCGTACAATATATTCATTTACATATTTTCAGAAAGATCAAAGCCAATAGTGAAAGATTTAAAAAAATAGATTATATTCTATATAGTATTCAATACAGGTATTATAGAATTGCCACTGAAATTAATGTGTCTATTTTCCATAAATTCCTTTTACCACTCAAATGGCCTGTTTCTGAAAGGAGCCAATTGGAAGCCTTTGCTGATTACGCTCAGGCACTTTTGCTGGTGTTTGCTGGCTGACCTTGCAGATCTGTATCCCCCAAACTGCCAATACAAAACAATGTGTTTCTGTGTCCCATCTCTTCTTGAGAAAGACTGTCTGTTCTTTTTTCCTAATTCCTCCATGAAGCTCCCTTTTCTGCTTTTCATAAGCACATAAATCTCCCAAGCCTCTCCAATTTTTCCTCCTAATAAAACTTTTCTGCTTTCAATCTAACTTGGACTTCTCTGCATTTTGGGGGATGAGCTTCACCTGGTTAAGATTTCTGATATCAGAAGTGAGATTAATCAGGGGCTTCCTGCTTGAATTCTGAACTCCTGTCTCTTTTGGATGAATTTATTAGGAGGAAAAGGGGTTTGGATACCAGAGGAGTGGCAGGGTGGGTACAGGCCTGGCAGGGGTAATATTGATAAATGACTGAGACTAAAAAGTCTCAAAGATTTGTGGCCATGAGTAGAGACCTCAGAGTGGGTTTCACTGGTGACACCAGTGTAGGCACTACAGGGCAGGCATCCTGCTGGTGAAGAACTTTTGAAGGGAAAGAGGGAGGAAGGGAAAGAAGAAGGGAGGAAGAAAAAATAGGAGGAAGGAAGGTAGAAAGAGAAGGAGGAGAAAAGAGAAAGAGAGAAAGGAAGGAAGGAAGGAAGGAAGGAAGGAAGGAAGGAAGGAAGGAAGGAAGGAAGGAAGGAAGGAAGGAAAAAGAAAAGAAAAAAGAAAGGAGAGAGGGAGGGAGGGAGGGAGGAAGGTAGAGAGGGAAAAGGGGGGGGGGGAGGGAAGAAGGAAGGAAAAGAAAAAAAAAGAAAAAGAAAGAAAAATTCTGGAATAAAATAAAATCTTGGCCAAGTTCCCATGGCTAACCAAACTTCCCAGAATGCTAAAGGTACCCTGTCCCAACAAAGGGACAATGGCTGGTCATATGTCTCTACATTATGGTCCCCAAATCTGCAAATATTTAACTAATTAGCAGAAATTGATCCAAGACAACTCTTATTACCAATTTAAAAATAAATTACCCTGAGAAATGTTTTGATGAAGCCAGCAAGAAAATTAAATATCCCAAGTGGGATGCCTTTAATAATGGGCTACTCAAAACCACCAAAAGAAAAGCCCCTTGTAACTTGGATTCCTGTAAGGAAAATAAAATGAAAAAGAAAGCAGAAAGAGCAGAAGAGAATATTTGTACCCTCCAGAATGACAATCAAGCTTAAATTGCTCAATTAAAACAGTAAATGATGGATGTGTATGTGTGTAGGACCAAAGTATCTCTCCCAGAAAAGATTTAACCCTCCCTGGGAAAGATTCACCCTCCTCACTCTAAGGATAAAGAAGGGAAGGAAGAGGTCCTAAAGGCCATAGTCCTGGGACATAGTGTATACTAAAATCCCTTTAAAATCAAGAAGGAGCCTGAGGTTAATATTCTGATTTATTCCTTTTCAGTTGAATTATGTGACTTCTGACATAAATTTGTAAGAGATTTAACTGGTAATCTGTGTTAGTTCTAATTTGGCTCCTAATATTACTGCAAATTAAAGAAATGAAGACTGATCACTGAAAAATTTTATCCTGGTCAGATGAATTTTTAGTTTAATTTAGCAGCTTTAAGTGATGGTTACTGCCCACTTCTATCTAAAAGGATTTTCTTCTTTATATTCTATGGTTTTGTCTTATCATTGTGTAGTTTGTATCTTTGTAAAATATAGGAAAATTTTTGTCTTATGTTGTTTGTGTTGTTCATAGATTCTGTTATCGTGAAAGATAATGTAGCCAGAGAGAAAAACTTCTAAGGGTTGTAATTATAAAGTTTAGAACACTAAGAAGTATTTTTGGGTATGTTGTAAAAGCCTAGAATAAGGGGTGGAACTGAGGAAGATACAAGACTGTAAGGCAAGTACTAAATTCATTGAGGAAGGAAAAGTTCTACCCTGGAGATAATAAACCAAAGCTATCAGAATTTTGATTGAGTGGAGATGAGGACTTTCTCCTCAAAAGAAAAGAAGTTACTCAGTGATAGTGGTAGGAAGAGAACCTGGAAGTGACAATAGTGAGCAAGGAGTTTCAATTCCCCCAGCTTTGACTAGTAATTAGGGAATAATGAATCAAAGTTAGCCAATGCTAGAAGTATGGTTAGGGTCTCTGTGTCATAAGGAGGATCCCATGTAAGAGCCAAAAGAAAGAAGGAGAAGCAAAGGAAAAGATTAGTATAAAAGTACGTTTATTGTCCATGGAGCAGGCAGTTTAAAAAGCTATGTAGCTTTTGGTTGAGACTTTTGGGGTGGCTGAAAGGGAAAATACGGAAATGAGCAGTGGAGGATGGGGAATGATATTTAGATGACGACTTGTGAAGTTTTAGAATCACTGAAAAGAGAAGGGCATGACTGGATGGGAGGGGGTGTGTTAATCTTTAAATAGTCATTTTTTTGTGATATTTTCAAAATTAATAGCATCATGATCTTAAGGAAGAAGAGCCCTTTAAAAAGTGTTGGGCAAGACCCCAGCAGCAAGAGATACAAAAAGAAATTCCATTCAAAATAACTGTCGATAGTATAAAATATTTGGGAATCTATTTGCCAAGGAACAGTCATGAACTATATGAACTAAACTACAAAACACTTTCCACACAAATAAAGTCAGACCTAATCAGTTGGAAAAACATCAAGTGTTCATGGGTAGGCCAAGCAAATATAATAAAAATGACAGTACTACCCAAACTAATTTACTTATTTAATGCCATACCAATCAAACTCCCAAGAAATTATTTTATAGATCTAGAAAAAATAGTAGCAAGGTTCATTTGGAAGAACAAAAGGTCAAGAATCTCAAGAGAATTAATGAAAAAAAAAAGGCTGATGAGGATGGCCTTGCTGTGCCAGATCTAAAATTATATTATAAAGCAGCGGTCATCAAAACCATTTGGTACTAAGAAATAGAGTAGTCGATCAGTGGCATAAGATAGGATCACAGGACAAACCAGGCAATAACTATAGCAATTTAGTGTTTGATAAACCCAAAGACCCCAGCTTCTAGGATAAGTACTGACTTTTTCACAAAAACTGCTGGGAAAATTGGAAACTAGTGTGGAAGAAATTAGGGCTTGACCCACACCTAACACCACAAACCAAGATAAGATCTAAATGGGTTCATGATTTGGATATAAAGGGTGATATTATAAACAAATTAGAGGAACATAGGATAACTTACCTCTCAGACCTTTGGAGAAAGAAGGAATTTGTGTCCAAAGAAATCATAGGCCTAGGCTTACTCCCACCCCTAAAAAATAGGGCAACTGAGCTATAATTATTAAACCTCACAACTTAGTGCCTTGTCCCTAATAGACAAAGAAAACTTAAGAACCAAGAGAGTTAAAAGAGATGTATTGCAGGTGGAATGACAAGGAAAAAAATTGATGCAATGATCAGTCAGCTAGCATGAACCTGCAGCAAACAATCAGAGAACAATTCCTAACAATAGAGGAAATATAGGGGAAAAAAAGAGCCCCCTTAAGGGTGCAACAACTGGGAGCTAAAGAAAGAGTGATAGACTAGGTGGAAACAATGGTAAAGGTAAAGGAAAAGTTATTCATACATAAGTCAGTTGTTTGAACATAGCACACTATGTGTACTCATAGATAACTGTGTTTTTTCTATTATAAGGAACTAACTAGAAGGAACTGAGCTTCAAATCAAATCAATTTAAATATCATTGCACTGGCAATCTTATGGGAAAGAAGTCATATCTAATGGTGAACTTTTAAATTGTATATATGTGCATATATGCACATACATGTAAGTATATATATATACATACATATACTTTTAAGTGCATGTATACCTTTAAATTACATATAATATATAAATTACAGGTGTAATTTGGATATAATAATCTCATTCAGTAAGGATAATTGAGTTTTAATATATTAAAATTAAAATCTCGTTAAGTTTTTACAAAGTGTTTTCCATGGAAAATTGAATTTCAATGGATGATAGAATGTCGGACATGAAAAGCACTTTAGAAATCACACCTAATCCTACCCCACTAATTTTGCAGATTCACCTACTGAGTCCTAGAAAAGTGAAGTGACATCTACAAGGTCACACAGCCAATAAAGTAAATCATTCAGGATAAAGTGAAGGGGCTGGAAGGAGAGCAGGGAAGTCACTAATTTGTATCCACTTAATAAATTACAACAACTGTATGTTTCACTTTCACAGTCACTGGAGAACAACTGACAGAACCAATATTTGAAAAGCTTTTTTCTAAAAATCAGTTAGATACAAACACACCCACATACCCCCCCACACCCACTAAAACCACAGATAAAATTTCAATTTACAGAGATAAAATACATTTTGATCACAATTCATTAGTATTCCTTCATGAACATGCTTTTTAAAAATTGTATTTTCCAAAAAAAATCCCTTCTCCTTCCTTTCTCTACTGTCCCATTATATTGCTTCTAAGAAGGTTCCGCCTCACAAAAGATGAGTGGAGTATTGGGGATGGTTTGGTATCTTTGTCTTCATTTTGGCAAAAGACCAGGTAATTCAGGCATTTGCTATTCTTGCTCATCAACAAGCAAAAAACTCAAAAAGGAATAATTTTTTCAATATATATACTATGTGTAAAATCCTCTGCCTTTAGCCTATTACAAGTTTAAAATATGGTACTTCATCGAAAAGTGAATGTGTAGTAAAACAATTATATTTTTTTCCACTGCATTTATTTATTCACTTTTAAAACAAGTTTTATTATCTCTACATTTTGTTTAAAGATGCAAACCAAAGCTTATTTCTCACACACAAGTATATACCTTTGATTCTTCTGCCTTTGATTTGTATTTCTATTATTTAGTGGCTTCACAAAATAGAAGACTACAGGATTTTGTATTTAACACCTTCATTAATTCTTTAAGATATCACTAAGCTTAGTTGTTCCCACAGCAACTTCCACTTATTGAAATCCATTGGAAACAGTATTTGTTTAATGACACATTGAAATCATTTGTCAGAAGAATGACAGCTGAAATTATTTTCACTTAGTTCTTTCAAAGTTAAGTGAATGAGAAACAGTGTTGGGCTTTCTAGAAACCTTTATCAAATCACATAGCTCTACCGCAAACAGCTATAACAATGCATACCATCATACTATCAGTATTTGAAATCTGAGTTACTTCATTTTTCAATAACTCTATCTAAATGAAAACTCTATACAACAGTCATTTGCTACTATGCAGTAAGGTAGCAGTTAGGTATGCTGTAAGTACCAAGGATAGAGTATTTTTCTTTAACTTCCCCCCAAATTTATAATTTACACAAGAAAAGGAAAAATTTACACACAAATAAGTATAATGCATATGATCAAGGATCAAAGGAAGTAAAAAACAATACTTAAGAGGTAAGAATTTCTGGTTGAGCAGAAGCAGGTTTCATTCAAGGGCACATAAATAATACTAAGGTATTATTATTACTGCTTATCTAATTTAAGGCTAAGTCTAAACACCACTCTTCCCTGAAAACATGGATAAGGCAATATTATACTGCCCTTGAATATTAAATTGATTGTCATTCACTAATGACTGAGTATCCTAAAACTGTTTAGATTGATCAAGTAGGCCGAGGTTATCCACAAAAAGAACAATTGGTTAAAAAACAAACAAACAAACAAAAAAACTTCTTCTGATTTTAAAGTCTACTTCCAAAAATAACAGGAAGTAAAAATGTCACACTGCAAAGATAAAATCAATTAAAGAAATACTAAGTTCTATGAAAATAGAATCTTAAAGTAGGGTAGGTTGGCTTGAATGTTAAAAATGTCCTTTTCTGAGAGACTGTTTTTAAACCAATTGTCACTGATATTTAGAAACAGCAACATATTTATGATTATCTATTTCTTTTACTTAAAAAGTTAAGATTCCCCTCAAAACAATGATTCCCATAATAAATTCATGAATACATTATTTACATATTTTAAATAGACACACACAAAATATACAAATGCATTCAAATATCAAAATAACAGATGTGAATATTTGTTATCAACTCTCATGATCATGCTAATGATATTATTAAGTCTAAGAATAATAGACTTATTTTAGTAGAGTGAGATGGATTTAAAAAATTGTTTTTTTAAAAAAAATTTTTATAGGACCATTGCCATAATAAATCAAGTTGGAAGTCTTTCTGGGGCATGATTTGAATTTTTATAAGTAGAAAAAATGAATAATGCATATAAGGAATAAATGAAGGTAGTTACAAATAATTTATATTTTAGACTATCACTTAATACAAAGTGATGAAAATAGGAAGATGTTTCCTCTGTTTTCTCACCTGGAAATAGAATTTAGAAAATTCAACTATTTTAATTTGCCTTAAACTTTAAAATCTTACCCCCTAAGTCACTCCTTCCCACGAGCAACCACCATTACCTTCCTCCAAACTTAGATCTTTGTAATCTGAGGTTTCTCTGTTTCTTTTTCTCTATATATTCAACTCATCACTAAGTTCTGCTTCTTCCTTTGCAATCTGTTCCCCCTTCCTTTTTTTTAAGTTTCTAGTTACTTCCCTTGCCCAGGTTCCTATCACCTCAAAACTGGGCTTCTGTCACAGCTCCTAGCAGATCTCCCTGCTACTTCTCTCCAATCCATTCATAATAACTGCTCAAATCATCTTTCCTAAATATAGTTTTCATCATGTCACTCCTTTTCTAAAAGCTACCAAAGACTTTCTAAAGCTCAGCTCAATAAATATAACTACAAGTCCTGACCTTCATGGTCCTCTAACAATGTACTTCTTCATTACACTAACTTTATTTATAGCTCCTCACTGAATCGAGGTCTGATGCAGCTAAACATATTTCTGATTTCCCTCCTCTCCCAAACTTCATGCCTTCCCCATCATATCAGAAATTTAGAGAGAGAAAGAACTTAGAATTCTAATTTCTATTTACAGATAAGAAGTTAAGTAATTTATCCAAGTTCATAAAAGCAGTAAATAGCAAGGTTTGGATTAAAATTCAAATATTCTGACTCCAAATAGAGCAGTCCTCACAGGGTACAATGTGAACAGAATAGCAAATTCACTGGAGGACATTCAAGATCCAAAGTAGGGGAAGCAGTATAGGCCAATTTAAGAAGAAAAAGAATTGATATATGTATCAAAACATGAAGAGGATAATGATGATACAAGCCAAAGGTATAGCATTAATAATGAAGGGGGAGTTTTAACTTTTTCAATATATATGAGAGGGTAAATTCATTTTCCTCCCCTTCTTCAAAACTTGGGTTAAAAACAATTCAGCCTTTTCAAAGAATCTTTTCTCTCTCTCTCTCTCCCCCCACAATTTACAAACATTCCTTTAATCTGCAATTTCTCAACACTAATGTAAAAGGTGCCTTGCTTTCAGGAAATATGAAATGTTTCACCAATTGTTTGGCTAAAGCAACTATCATCCAGTGCTAATGAAATTCTCTTAAAAGAATAAGACTTTTCTTTGGAAAGTATACATAGTCTCTGTCTGGGACAATATTCAAAGCCTTTATGACTTGAAGAGCCATGGCAGAACTCATGTTTCACTGGCAGAGACCTTCAGAACTCTGTATCACCTCACCACAATGAGGCAGTAAAGTAGGAATATGTTCTCAGTAAAATTGGCTATAAAACAAATCTGATCTTTTTATTGGCTTGACGTTATGAAAAATGAAATATATTCCTGTAGAAAAATTTTTTCTGCAAGTTGGAGTTTAAAATTGGAATATTATTAGAATCTAGATGTGGTGTGGCAGAGCAACATTATTGCTTCTGAAGAGGGCACTGATCACTTCTTTGATTCTGGGATGTTCCCTCCAACACTATTTCTTTGAAAGCACCTTAGCTCAACCATTCTGCCACAAAACTTTAGGGCCCCATGACTAGAGTATTTTGCATGTAAAATTTAACACAGAAGTAAACTGAGGCAGTCCTTCCACACAATATATCATTTATTAACAGGGGCATACAATCTCATAAAAAGGGTAAGTAGATTGTTTTCATTTACGCCAAAGATCCAGAATTGAAGATACAACTCATTTTTATAAGCAAAGTACAAAAAAAAAACTAAAAACAGAATAAACAAGTGGCCATCATTACAGACGTGAGTTTACGATTGGTTACCTTAAGTTAAGACCTTCTCTCTCTCTTTGTTTTTATGAATTTTGTGGATTCTAGCTGCATCCTGACATTACAGATAAGGGTCATGTTATATAGATTAACTGGCGACTCAGGGATTAGACAAGATCATCTTTTTGGAAGATGGGACAAGATCAATTAATTCATCTTCTCAAGGAGGACACACAAACCTTACAGGAAATTCTGGGATAATGGTATATGAAAGCACTAAAAACAGAGGTTTTTTGTTTTTTCTTTTGACAGTGATTGTGAGAAAGCTTATCTAACCAGAAAGAGAAAGCCTGGACCTTTGAACTCAGCTTTTTTGTTCAGAGACAGAGAAGAGCCTTAAAATACAGGATATAGTTACAGAAGAAAATCATTTACAGAATAATATCAAATATAAAATCAATATTAATTTTTACAGGAACTCCCAGGTTCCATAGCTAAAGTTTTATGTTACTTTGGTCAGAAAATTTTTAAGTCTGTTGTGTTCTACTGTCCTCCAGATTAACACCAAATGTACTAATAAATTCTTAAATTTGAGGCTTTATGCCTGCATGTGCCTTGTAAAAAAAAAAAAACAGTTTCTCTGCATTATCTATTAATTCTCAAAAGCTAAAAAAAAAAAACTGGCTAGGGAACAGGATGTTTGGTCTGATTTCTGTTCTTTTTAAATCAGGTAGAGCATATGTTGTATCAACTTTTTAAAATACCAATTAATTCAATCCAAATATTTATTAAACTCCTACTGGGTGCAGAGCAGGGTAGTTAGGTGGCAGAGTGGATAAAGTGCTAGACTTATCTTCCTGAGATAAATCTGGCCTAAGACACTAGTTATGGGACCTCGGGAAAGTCACTTAATCCTGTTTGCCTCAGTTTCCTCATTTGTAAAAAGTTGAGGTAGAGAAGGAAAAGGCAAACCATTCCAGTATCTTTCCCAAGAAAACCTCAAAGGGGGTCAGAGTCAGATACAATGGGTATGATTAAACAATAAAGTATGCAGAGTACTGCTATAAAAAAAATGAAAGTATGGCCAAGACATAGCTTGCTTTTCTACTTCCCAGATACTGTATAATTGCTGCCATTTAGAATGCTCTCCCTATTAGATCAAAGATTTAAATATAAAAAAGTCTCATAGTACTTACAGTCTAGAACAGAAAAATGAAAAGACATACACATAAATACTCATGTACATATGTGTTATATATTTAAGTATAAAATACATAAGCTGATCACAGAGATGCAGATAAATGATAAGTTAAAGGCAGGGAAAACCATCAATAATCACTGATTTGAGAGGGGGAGTCATGGGAATAAGGAAAATCAAGAGAGGTTTCCAAGGGGTGACATCTGCATTAAACTGGTAGGGATTCAATGGCAATTGATGATAGAGGACATTCCAGGCAAAGGAAAATGTGTGAAACATGTACAGGGCAATGCATCATGTAAATTAATCAGCAATTATAATAATCAGTAAATTAACTATAAATATGTATGTATATATATGTATATATGTGTGTGTATATATACATATATATATTTTAAAAGAATTACTAAGTCCTTTTGTAGAAATAATAAAATACCAGAAGTGGTAAATAGATTTGGGAGAGCATAATTGTAAGAACATTATAAAAATAGGATAATAAAGATCTGGTTACAATTCAATCAACCTGAAAAAATTAAGTCAGGCATCCATCACAGGTTATAATGGTTTGCTATTTTATTTTATACGTAAATAGTTTCATGGACTCAAGTAAATACAACTAGGCAAGGTAATCATACTAAATGAATTGTTTAGTTTGGGGAAATATAACCTTTTATAGCTCAGTGGAATTCACCTGGTTGACCAGATCCCAGACTTGTCTAAAGATATGCTAATCAATATCTCAAAGGTTACTTAAAGATGCTAACTAGACAGTCTCAAAGGTTGGGGTTTTAGACAATAGCTATACAAATAGGACAGGATAGGATTTAATTATGGTTCATAATATATAGCCAGATGATCTCCTTCCTGGTAAGGAAGGAGAATAAACTGGTTTCAGAGTTCACAACACTCTGGCTTTTCTCAGCAATATAGTGATTCAAGACAATTCCACCAATAGATTTGGGATGAAAAATGCCATTCATATTTAAAGAGAGAACTATGGTGACTGAATGTGGGTAAAAGCATAGTATTTTCACCTTTGTTGCTTTTCTTTCCCTTTTGATCTGATTTTTCTTGCACAATATGAAATATGGAAATATGTTTTAAAAGATTCCACATTTTTAACCTATATCAGATTTTTGCTGTCTTGGGGAGGTGGGAGGTAAGGGGGAAAAGGGAGAAAAATCTGAAAACCCCAAATCTTACAAAAATGAATGTTGAAAACAACTTATATGTATATTTGGAAAAATAAAATATATTGAGAAAAAAAAAAGAATTACCGAGTTAGAGCCATTTAATTTCATTTCTAACCCCACATGGTAACTCATTAAAATATTTAACTGATTAAAAAAATACTATGGCTCTGAATAGTAATTTAATTCAATTTAATAAAAAATTAGCTATATATATGCAATACTCTGTGCTGGGTGTTGATAATACAAGGTAAAAATAAAACAGTCCTTGCCCTCAAGATTATAGCTAGTGAGGGGCAGCTAGGTGGCGCAGTTGATAGAGCACCAGCCCTGAAGTCAGGAGGACCTGAGTTCAAATCTAGTCTCAAACATTTAACACGTCCTAGCTGTGCGACCCTGCACAAGTCACTTAACCCCAATTGCCTCAGCAAAAAAAAAAAAAAAAAAA
>JAJPUD010004722.1:0-31099 GCA_023553655.1 Myrmecobius fasciatus | reverse complement strand
AAAAAAAAAAAAAAAAAAAAAAAAAAAAAAAAAAAAAGATTATAGCTAGTGAGATAGACATTGTAAACAAATAAGTAAATACAAGATAATCTTAGAAGTAGCTTTGCTGGTAATGGTCAATTTTTCTCAATAGATGCAGAAAAAGCATTTGATAAAATCCAACATCCATTCCTATTAAAAACAAACATTAACATTATACAGTTTTACATTCTTCTGCTTTTTAAATCTTATATAGCTCGAGTGAAGTGTAGAGAAGTAATAATCTTCAAACTCTAATAAAACTTCCAATTGCTTCTATTTGCTGTCTCAAATGAGCAGAATTATTTTAAATAAGGGAAATAATGTAAAAAGGACTAAGATATAAAAAACAGTAAGTAATTATTTACAACAATGTCAGCAGAGTCTGAGAGAGCTTTGAGGATATGAATACAAAGTATCATTAGACTTTATTTGATACTATTTTAAGTTTTGCAAATAAAATCTACATACTTTTGGAATAAAATTAAAATAAGTCTTGCTTTTGTTAATGTTAACAAGAAAAAAAATTGATAGCTTTTTTGAATTCCTCCCTGTCCTTTAAAGTCTAAAGAAAATGCTATGTCTTGAAGGAAGCCTGCCCAGGTTGCCCTCTCAAGCTTCACCAAGTGCTTCCAATGCTCCAATGTTAACAGTCCCCCTTTCCTATTAAAACAGAAGCTTCTCTAGGGCAGAGACTGATTCTAATCTAAAATTTTTAGGTCCTCCAGTGCCTAGCACAGGGACCTCTATATAAAAAGTGCTTAACAAATGATTGCTGAATGACCTAATGAATGAATAGCTTTTCAATGGAATGCATACTTGAGTAATATTATGCCTCAGTTTCCCTGAACTGTTCTGCCTCAGTCTCCCTGGTGGCAACCCCCCCCCCTTAGCCATTAGGACTGAGATAAATTGGGCTGTTAGCTCTGGCCACTAGCATTCCAAAGAGTCATAAAATTCCATATGGCTTACCTCCAATGTTTGGGCCTATCTTCTGCCTCAGATATCCTGCCTCTAGCTTCTCCAGCTTATCAGAATTTATGATACTTCCTTCCTGTCAGAACTTAATTTATGGTCCTTTCATGGCCACCTCTTGCCTTTGTTTCCCTGATCACTGGAACCCTATAAGAGTTTCTGGAAACCCTTGCTCATTGTTGGATGTTTTGAGACAAGAGTCCCATCCACTCAGTTGGGGGTCGGACATGGATCCTGTTTGGCCGCCAATCCAGACTCTCCATTAATATTATATTAAAAACCTCTAATCTCTATCTTGTCTCAATTTCTCTATCATTACATTAACTCAATTAACCCAGGTCCTTTTAAGGTAAAGGAGGATGTCATCCTATTTAATGACCCAACTGGTTTCTATTTCCTTGTTAACCAATTAATGATGACCCTGTCAAGCTTAAGAAATGGAGTATAAAGCACTGGCTTTTTAGCAGTGTTGATAAAGTGTATGGGACAATTTCCCAAACTGATAATTTAAAATAATTTTATTAGTAGTTTAAGAGCATATATTCTCAACTGAACAAAAACAGCAAAAGAAAATAATTCCACTTATAAGCTCTTTTTTGTAACCCAAAATTCTTGTAATAGTCCTCTCTACCCATTTTTTCCCTTAGATTCTCATAACTGTCAAGAAATTTTTCTATTTGCTGGCTTTCAGCACTATTTTAAGAATTACTATACAACAGCATTTTCTGACCCTCATCAAAAATGTCTTTGATTTGTGTTTCAATTGTTCTCTTTAAAAATTTGTACAGATAAATAAGTAGAATGGTTCAATAATAAGATCTGACATTTTTTTCCACATCTTTGGTATCTTTTCTGTATGATACCCTCTCTAAAACACAGCTTCTTCAATTGTGAGTCCCAATCCCATATGGAGTTTTGCACCTGAATGTGAGGGGTTGCAAAGTTATGATTTATTTTAAGTACATATTTAATTTGTATGCTTATTTTATATACCTACATATCCAAAGTCATATAAAAATTTCTTTGACAAAAAGAAGCTGCACACAGAAAAATTTTAAGAAGCCAGGTTAAACAACATATTTGCTTTTATCAACTATCTTAATGTTGTTTGCCATAGTTTCTATAGTGAAATGGATGTAGTTGTCAGCTTTTTTTGCTCTGTGATAAATACCAAATCTATTTTTTTTTGGTATGATCAAATATTCAAAATGAAAGTCTACATATAACTATATGAATCACTACAAAAATAGTCATGAGTTGGAAGTTTTAAAAGGAACATAATAGGTTAACAAATGTATATTTTAACATTTACTCATTTTGACACTAAAAGTAAACTGGGGAAATACGCATCATTACCATTTCAAGATTAAATATCTGTAATTTTAAAATGTTTTGGTTAAACATGGTTCAATATTAATGCCTGTTCCAAAAGAACTCATATGTCATATTTCACATGGCTCAAATAATGATAAATTTGAAAAAAAAAGAATTACATTAATTCAAAGGATTAAAAATGAATATTATTCTCCTATGGAACTTATGCTCATACAAGTCACCTGAATTTTTTGTGCCTTGTTTCTTCATATGTAAAAGCAGAGATCTGGGTTAGAAGAGAGATGTCAAAGTCACCTCTGTCAAATTCCCAAGTGCTAGTGCTGCCAGGACCAGATTAATTGAGAAATGTTTAAAAATAGATAAAGAGATAAGAGAGCTATTACCAAAACCTTATTGATATTGAGAAGCCACCTGAACTTATTCATGAAATGATTAACAAATTCTGTTCAGGTCATACATCACCCATCTCAGTGATTCTGAAGCCCATCCCCCACCCTGAGCTGTTATTTAAATCTTCCCCAATCCACTTCTATGTTCCACTAAAGCTGCACACTCCATTCACTGTGCTCTCTGCAATGTTTGCTCCATAATTAACAAACTTGTTTTCATTTTAAATCTTTTCCTTTCTCACTTCTTCCATCTTCTGGCTTTCAATGACTCCTGGCTCCCTCCTAAAGACATAGCCATCCTTTTCCAGGGCTGAATGCATTTTAATTCATTTTTCCCAACTCATTGGTCAAGATGATTCATCCTTTATGCTAGAAGCCTTCCCAATAAGATCAGGGGTAAAGCAAGAATGCCTGTTGTCACCACTATTATACAACATTGTACTAGAAATGTTAGTTTTAGCAATAAGAATTGAAAGAATTAGAATAGGCAATGAGGAAGCAAAACCATAACTCTTTGCAGATTATATGATGGTATATTTAGAGAATCCTAGAGAATCATCTAAAAAACTGCTTAAAATAATTAACAACTTTAGTAATGCTGCAAGTTATAAAATTAATCTACATAAATCATTGACATTTCTATACATTAACAAGGCCCAGCAGCAAGATATAGAAAGAAAAATTCCATTTCAAAAAACTGTAGACAACATAATATTTGAAAGTCTACCTGCCAAGACAAAACCAGGAACTATAAAAACACATTTATAAAAAAAACACTTTCACATAAAGCCAGATCTAAATAATTGGAAAACTATCAATTGCTCATAAGGAGGCTGAGCTAATAGTTTAATAAAAATGGCAATTGTACCTAAATTGATTTACTTATTAAGTACCATACCAATCAAACTACCAAAAATATTTTATAGAACTAGGAAAAAACAGTAAGAAAATTTATCTGGAAGAACAACAATGGAAGTAATGAAAAAATTGCAAAGGAAAGTAGCCTAGCTATGCAAGGCCTAAAACTGTATCATAAAGTGGCAACCATCAAAACTATTTTGTATTGGCTAAGAAAGAGAGTGGTGGATCACTGGAATAAGTGACGTTCACAAGACATAGTAATAAATGACATAGTAATCTACTATTTGATAAACTCCAAGACTCCAGAGCTTTTAGAATAAGACTCATTATTTGACTGAAAACTGCTAGGAAAACTGGAAAATAATGTGGCAGAAACTAGGCATTGACCAATATTTCACACTTAATACTAAGATAAGATCAAAATGGGTACATGATTTAGACATAAAATAATGCATTAGCAAATCAGGAGAGCAAGGAATCGTCTACCTGTCAGATCTGCAGAGAAGGGAATAATTTATGATCAAACAGGAGACAGAAAACCTTACTGAATGCAAAATAGATAATTTTGATTACCTTATATTAAAAAGCTTTTTCACAAAGTTAATGTAATCAAGAGTAGAAGGGAAGCAGAAAGCTGGGAAACAATTCTTATAGCCAGTGTTTCTGACAGAGGCTTTATTTCTAAACTATAAAAAGAACTGAGCCAAATTTGTAAAAATACAAATCATTCCCCAATTTATAAATGGCCATAGGATATGGAACAAGCAGTTTTCAGATTAAGAAATTAAAGCCATCTACAATCATATGAAAAAATACTCTAAATTACTATTAGAGAAATGCAAATTAAAACAACTCTGAAGCACCACTGCACACCTGTATGACAGAAAATGAAAATGATAAATGTTGGAGATGTGGGAAAATTGGAAGAATAATGCATTGTTGATTGAGTTAGGAATTGAACCAACCAGTCTGACATCATTTCAAAACTATGCCCAAAGGGAAATCAAACTGTGCACATTCTTTGATTAGCAGTACCACTATTAGATCTGTATCTCAAAGAGAACATACACAAATTGTAAAGGGTACAAAAACGTTTATAGAATCTCTTTTTGTGCTGACAAAGGATTAGAAATTGAGAGGACACCCATTAACTGAGGAATGGCTAAACAAATTGTGGTATATGAATGTAATGGAAATACTATGTTTTGTAAGAAATGATAAACAGGATTTCAAAAAAACTTGGAAAGACTTATACGAACTGATGTTGAGTAAAGTTATTATACTAGAACACTGTATATAGTAAAGCAACACAGGGAGACGATCAACTTTGAAAGTTTTAGCTTTTTTCAGCAATACAATGATCTAAAAGAATTCTAAAAGAATCATCATAGAAAATGCCACATCCAGAGAAAGAACCATAGAGTCTGACTGCAAATTGAAGCATACTATTTTTCACTTTATTCTTTTGTTTTTTTTTTCCTTTTGTTCCGATTCTTCTTTTACAGCATGACTCATGTGGAAATATGTTTAATATGATTGTACATGTATAACCTATTTTGCTTGCCATCTTGGGAAAAGAGGAAAAGAGGAGAAAGAGAAAAAAAAAACCCTGGAGCTTAAAATCTTATAAAAATGAGTGTTGAAAACTATCTTTACATGTACTTAGAAAAAAATAAAATACTATTTAGTGGGAGAGAAAAGATGATCCAGCCTAAACTCAACACATACAAAACTGAATTCATTACCTATCTCTCCCCCACTCCCATTCCATTTTCAACTCAAATTTCTCTTTTACTGTCCAGGCTACCACTATTCTCCAAGTCACCCCAGGCTAACAGTATAGGTATAATCCTCAAATCCTCACTCTCTTCTCCCACCATATCTAATCTGTTAATAAAGCCTCTCAATTTTATCTCAGGACTTCTCTTTGTATATGTCCTCTCCTCTCTGAGACATCTATTAGCCTGGTGTAGATCTCATCACTTCATGTTTAGACTCTTACAACAGACTACTGAATGTATCTCTGCCCCAAGTGTTTCCTCACTACAATCCATTCACCTCCATTCAGTTGTGACAATAATCTTCCTAAAGCACAGGTTCAACCATATCACCATCTTACTAAATACATTCCAATAGCTCCCTATTACCTCTAGGATCAAGTGTAAAATTCTATTTGATATATAAGCCCTTTATAAATTGCCCCTCTCCCCACCTTTCCAGTTTTTCTTAGATCTTCGAACATCCTTATGCCCTTTCCTGCCATTCCTAGCAGTCCAGTGACATTGGACTCCTTGTTGATTCTCCCACAAGATATTCCATTTCCTAAATGGATATTTTAACTACTTTTCTTCCATATCGCTACTCTGATTTCCTCTAAGTTCCAGCTAAATCCTATCTTCTGTAAGAAGTTTTTCCTGCTCTCCCTTCATGCCAGTGTCTTTCTTCGGTTGATTATATATATATATATATATATATATATAGCTTGTTTGTACAGTTGTTTGTATGTCGTCTTCCCCCACTTTGACTATGAGCTCTTTGAGAGCAGGAAATGTCTTGTGCCAGAACTTACCAAATACCTGGCACATAATAGGTACTTAATAAATGTTTACTGATTGACTGAAACATAAGTGGAATCTAACATTGGCAGCCCTACCAGGTCTATTTTTTAATACAAGGCTATATAGCAGGAAGACTATTTAAACAGAATTAGATCTAGAAATAGTACAGATGTACTTTTTAAACGGCTCAAGATGCCGCTGCCTGATGAAGTATATTATGATGTGATGATGTTTGCTCATGATGGTGAGCTACAATATAAGCTGCATGGGCAAACTGCAAGATTATGAACTGGATAATATTCATGACATGAGGAAGAGGCAGCACCAAAGTGGTTTATGATTCCTTGTGTCTTCCTTTTCTCTCTGACTTTGTGTAAATGAATAGCCAATGAGACCTAAAATACAAGCAAGTCCAAAACTGTCAAGGATCTCCCAAGCCATTACATCACTATGTTGTTGGGGAAAAAAAGAAACAATGACAAGTTATGTGTGTTAGATTCACTCATAAAGCTTGACTCACAGTTTCTAGGGAAGCTCATTCCTATTAAGGCATTGGACATAACACTGAACAATTCAGCTGAGTCTTTTACCTTAGTCAGCAAACAATTATTGAGTTCTTACTACAAAGTAATATGGATATAATTACTAAGAAGACTCAGTCCTTGTCATCAGGAGTTTGAAAACAGGCAGATGGATAAAACATGTATAATAATAATTATAATACAAAGCAGAATAAATGGGACATATATCTGTAAAAGAATTTACAAGATACAATGTGCACACAGAGAAATGAGAGATAAGTCAGTTTTTTCTTTTCTTTTTCTGGGAGATTGGGAGAAAAAAACACAGAAGGTTAAATGACAGAAGATATATCTAAGCTTTTAAGAATGTATAGGATTTGCACTATTGATCAGAGAAATGCAAATTAAGACAACTCTGAGATACCACTATACCCTTGTCAGAATGGCTAAGATGACAGGAAAAGATAATGACAAATGGAGGAGATGTGGGAAAATTGGGACACTGATACATTGCTGGTGGAACTGTGAATGGATCCAATCATTCTGGAGAGCAATTTGGAGCTATGCTCAAAAAGTTATCAAACTGTGCATACCCTTTAACCCAGCAGTGTTTCTACTGGACCTATATCCCAAAGAGATCTTAAAGGAGGGAAAGAGACCCACATGTGCAAAAATGTTTGTGGCAGCCCTTTTTTTGTAGTGGCTAGAAACTGGAAACTGAATGGATGCCCATCAATTGGAGAATGGCTGAATAAATTATGGTATATGAATGTTATGCAATATTATTGTTCTGTAAGAAATGACCAGCAGGATGATTTCAGAGAGGCCTGGAGAGACTTGCATGAACTGATGCTAAGTGAAATGAGCAGAACCAGGAGATCAATGTACACGGCAACAACAAGACTATATGATGATCAATTCTGAAGGACATGGTTCTCTTCAACAATGAGATGTTTCAAACCACTTCCAATTGTTCAGTGATGAAGAAAACCATATACACTCAGGGAGAGGCCTGTGGGATCTGAGTGTGAACCACAACATAGCATTTTCACACTCTCTGTTGATGTTTACTTGCATTTTGTTTTCCTTCTCAGGTTTTTTTTCTTGTACATCCGATTTTTCTTGTACAACAAGTTAACTGTATAAATATGTATACATATAAAAATAATGTATAGAATTTGGGCAGATATATATATATATATATATATATATATATATATATATATATATATAGAGAGAGAGAGAGAGAGAGAGAGAGAGAGAGAGAGAGAGAGAGAGTATATTTTAGGAAGTACACTGAGAAGACTCCAAACTCTTTCTAGAACAGGGATGAGGAATCTTATTTCTTCCAAGGGCCATCTGAATAACATTTGCAGGCCATACAAAACTATCATTTATAGAGCTCAAGTAGTGGGAGATGATTTTACTTAGCTTTCATCATATCATCTCCTGTGGTGGATTTAGAAAATGATTTTGAGGGCTGTGGGCTGGAGGCTCCCCTCTTCTGTTGTAGAGTGTAGTAAGAATGAAGGGAAATAAAACAGGAGATAGGAGGCATATGAGTCATTTAATCATTTGTTTAATCACTCAGACAAATGCAATGAGGGGCTAGAAAGGAGGGAAAGGGTATCTATTACAGAACTTGATGATTGATTAGAAGTGAGGAATAGAGAAGACAGAAGAATTAAAGATGATTAGAGAATTTTAAACCCAGGCAAATGGGAATTGTGATGAATTGGATATTTAAAAGACCAGAGAAATTATTATAAAGAAAACAAGAGAACCCCTTCACAAAGGAGCATTTGAAAGTAAAACCTACATCTTGGGACAAACATGCCACAACCAAATCCAAAAGCATTTATTAAGTACCTACAATGTACCAGGCAGGCAATGTCTTAGGTGCTGAGGATACACATATAGTGAATTAAACAATCCCTATCTGTAAGGACCTTATGGATATTATAATAGGGAACATGAGTACAAATATGAGGATATAAAGAATAAATATAGAAAATACAAATAAATGCAAAATAATTAAATAAAAAAGAAGTTTGAAAAGGAAGGCCATAGCAGCGGGCAAGGCTTTTATTTTTTGGGTTGAAATTATTTAGAAGCCATAATCACACTATACATCGAAATGTAGTAATACTAAAATAGTATTAAAAAAAAGTTTCATTAAAACTAATGACAACTTAGCATAATAATAGCTAGCATTTTTATAGCACTTTAAGATCTGCAAAGTGCTTTACAAACATATTGTCTCACTTTATCCTCACTTCAATTCTAGGAAGTAAATGATATTTTTATACCCATTTTACAGATGAGGAAAGTGAGACTCTAGAGGTAAAATAACCTGCTAATAAGTTTCTGAATCTTCCTTATTCCAGGCCCAAAGTTCTATAAATTGTGCCACCAAGTTACCTTAAAGGGAAGAGTGCTGGCACTAACTTCGAAGAGTTGAGCTCCAGTTCTAGCTTTCATGATTACCACCAATGTGATGTGGCAAGCCAGTCTGAGCTGGGGTTTCTTTTCACAATGTTCTTGGTACATCAAATTGGAATACTCCCACAGCACCAAGTGCCATCTCCAGTGTTCTGATCTGTTATATGGTCACTAAATCCAGATGGCTCTGGAGGGGAAAGTTAGACAGGTGACCCTACATAACACTCCCTCACTTAAATCCAATTCACTAGCATTCTGGAATGAAAGACAAATCACAAAGGTGAATAGCACGGATTAGGTTTGGTGAAAGCAAAGCACTCTAAAAAAGGTGAAATATAAATAACTTTCAAGTTTGATTCTTTTCATTATTCTATACTTTTATAGGTAACTGAAGCAAATTTAAACCAATCTTTTCTAATATGTCTATGCTATAATTTTCTTTTCTATTTCTAGTTTAACTTATCTTATTTCATTATTTGTATTTCCCTCCAAGAGCTTTTGTCTAAGATTTAATCATTCAAATTAGGTGATATAACCTGAAGCATATTCTTCAGATCAAAATCAGTTAAACTAAGTTTTCATTATTTAGCACCTCTAATTAGGTCAATAATGCAACAACATCATTTTGATATACAGATATGCCTCATCTACCACCATTAATAGGCTCTACTATAATGCAGCATACATTCCTCAAAACTGGGCAGAGCAAGCAGGACAGGAACATGACAAATGGGAGGGAATAAGAGCTAAGCTGAGTCAATTGCAAACTATACAAGCTTATACAAAAGCATTTCCCAGAATTTTGGTGGGGCATGATTATAAATGTCTTAATGAAGACGCTGTTGTAAAATATTGTTTCTGGCCCCAATTTTGTAGGGTATGCCAGCACCTATTTTAATTCCATCTTATTATCAAGTAAGTCACCATTTTTAAAGAACAGCACAATGCCTGGCACATAGGCATTAAATAAACACTTCTCTTATGCTCTCTTTTTTTTTTTACTATTAATACAACATATTATCATTATCAATTATCTATGCTACTGAAGACAAGGCCTGACAGAGAATCCTTATATTTCACTTATAATTCAATACCAAAAACAGTTATTATGCTTTAAGAGAAATATAAAAATAAATAAGATAGCCTTTAACCTACTTCCCAAACTTTTCACCAGAGCAACTAAAAAAGGAAGAAAATGAAACAGAAATTTCATTCCTTTGTTATCTCCCCTACAAACTCTTTCAAAAAGATGCTAAATCAACAATACAACAAAGTGCAGTGATCTACAATTTGATAAGACTACTTAAAATTAAATTTTATTGAAAGAATATAAATCAGCAAGAATAAAAATGCTTTCATTTATATGGAACACTTAGAAGATTATACTATTACTTTCAGGAAAATGCATTCTTTTGCAATTTTAAAAGTATTTCATCAAAGAACTTTGTAACTAGAAACTGAATTGCCTTTCCTGAACAATGAAATAGTAAGCAATTAGCTTCCTTTAGTTTGGGACTAACTAGCCTTAATTATCATGGCTCCATTCCTTTGACTTTATTATTCATTAAGGTTTTACTACTGCCAAAGAAGAGTTCAGAACTCATCTTTGTCTTAATTTAAAGGTATAACTGAGACAATATACATCAAGTCTATATTAAGAGAAAACATACAATTTTCTTTTAGTCTCAAATTTTGTAAATTATAGAGAATCAGCCCAGACCAAAGACAAAACCTGTCCATGAATGTTCAATCCACCTTTCATGTCTTGCCAATTTTACTTTGGCAATTTCTCTAGAAGAACAGGACTCTAATTAGACTTTGAGTACACCTCCCATTAACATTTGTGTTGATGGATACTATGCAAATAGGCATAGTTCAACACTGATTTGCAAAGATCACTACCCAATTCTTGAAATCTTACACAATTGTTAGAAGCCCAATCCAAGTGATTTGCTCCCAAATGCCCTCTTCCCTCCACCCCCTGAGACTAAGCACTTCACTTTACAATCCTCTGATAAAACTCAGCACTTATTATCAACATTATCTATGTAATAGATAAACCTTATTCTCCTTCTAGACAGTGAGCTCCAAGAAGGTAGGGTCCAGGTTTTAGCTTATTGTTGTTTCCTTTTCCAGTATCTGTCACAGCTAAAGGGACACAATAGGTGCTTAATAATTGTTACATAACACCAGTGCTCCTTCTTAATTTCTCTTTGTTACTTCAGGAACACCTTATAGCACAACTGGAAAATTTTATTCATTCCAAAATTAGTGGCTATTGAAGTATGCATGTCTGAAGTGCAACCTGACATAGAAATTTTAGGAATACTGGGGAAGAAAGTTTGGAATACTATTATTCCACTGATAATTCTAAATTTAAATAAACACTCTCACTGCACCAGACAAATATGGACCTAATAACTTCAGCCCACTTCTTTATCTTGGATCTAAATAAAAGAAGTAGGCAAGTATGTGCTTACTTTATGGGACACACAGATCTCAAGCTTCTTAAATTACACATTAGCTCACAATACACAAGAAAAGCTTCTGAGATTCACAATTCAAAGAAAACAAAACAAATCCAAAGCCAGAATAGTGATTCACTAGGCTAAAAGAAATTCTATGCAGCCCAGATTCAATTTTAAATTTGGTTTCTTCCCATCCATTAAAAAACAAACTAAATTTGAGGGGAAAGCCATCTCTGCTAGCCATCTAGATCAGTGTGTACTAAAAAGGAATTCTCATCATACTTGTGCTCATCAAGTATCCCTCTAACTTCTTAAAGACCTTCAAGCAAGAGGGAACCTACCATTTCTGAAGCAATCCATTTCACTCATGAGCAGCACTAATTGTCAGGAAGTTTTTCTTCACATTAAACCTAAAGCTGCCTCTGTGCAACTTCCCACCCCCTTTCTCCTGATTCTATCCTTTAAGGCCACAAAGAACAAACCTAATTCCTCCTTCTCTAGGTTCAACATACCCAGTTCTTTCAGCCATCCCTCATAGGACATGAATTCACCAGTCTAATTGCTTTCCTCTGGAAATTCTCCAGCTTATTAAAGCCCTTCTTAAATTTTATTTTTCTTTGAAATATCTCCTTCAAGATTTCCTTCAAGTCCCACAATACAATAATGCCTTTCCTGAACCCCTCAACTGCTGGTGCTCTCTTAAACTGCCTTATAGATCACTATTAGATAGATAGATAGATTCTGCATATACCTATGAATGTACAAGTTGGCTTTCCTGATAAACCAGAAGCTCTAAATGGTCTCCCTG
Organism: Myrmecobius fasciatus; assembly: GCA_023553655.1. Lineage (NCBI taxonomy): Eukaryota > Metazoa > Chordata > Mammalia > Dasyuromorphia > Myrmecobiidae > Myrmecobius > Myrmecobius fasciatus. The sequence continues at coordinate 18,724 of JAJPUD010004722.1, read as the reverse complement.
ATCTCCCCTCTGCTGTCATCACCATTCTTCCCAACTCCCAGATTCACCACCTCAGTGAATTTTGATTTTGATATGCATATCACACACTGAAATGCTGACATGACACCCTTCTCTCTATTCACATAACAGATAATTGCAATTTTCCTAATTGGCCTCCTAACTTCACTCACTCCAATTTTTCCTCCAAACATCAGCCAATGCTTTCTTCAATTACTTTTTTTTATTAAAAGCTTTTTTTTTTTTACAAAATATATGAGTGATTTTTCTACATTGATCTTTGCAAAAACTTTTTTTCCCAAGCCTTTCCCCTCCTTCCCCCCATCCCCCACCCCTAGATGACAGGTAATCTAATACATGCTAAATATGATAAATTATATGACAAATCCAATACATGTATACATATCTATACAGTTATCTTACTGCACAAGAAACATCAGATCTAGAAAGAGAAAAAAAACAACCTAAGAAGGAAAACAAAATGCATGGAAATATTCACAGAAAGCGTTAAAATGCTGTGTTGCAGTCCGTACTCAGTTCCCACAGGCCTCTCTCTGGATGTATATGACTATTTTCATCGCTGAACAATAGGAACTGGTTTGAATCACATCATTGTTGAGGAGAACCATGTCCATCAGAATTGATCATCATATAGTCTTGTTGCTGTGTATAATGTTCTCCTGGTTCTGCTGATTTCACTCAGCATCAGTTCATGCAAGTCTCTCCAGGCCTCTCTGAAATCATCCTGCTGGTCGTTTCTTACAGAACAATAATATTCCATAACATTCATATACCATAATTTATTCAGCCATTCTCCAATGGATGGGCATCCTTTCAATTTCCAGTTTCTTGCCACTACTTAAAGGGCTGCCACAAACATTTTTGCACATGTGGGTCCCTTTCCCTCCTTTAGAATCTCTTTGGGATATAGGCCCAGTAGAAACACTGCTGGGTCAAATGGTATGCACAATTTGATAACTTTTTGAGCATAGTTCCAGATTGCTCTCCAGAATGGTTGGATCCGTTCACAGTTCCACCAACAATGTATCAGTGTCCCAGTTTTCCCACATCCCCTCCAACATTCATCATTATCTTTTCCTGTCATTTTAGCCAATCTGACAGGTGTGTAGTGGTATCTCAGTGTTGTCTTAATTTGCATTTCTCTGATCAATAGTGATTTGGAGCACCTTTTCATGTGACCAGAAATAGTTTCAATTTCTTCGTCTGAAAATTGTTTGTTCATATCTTTTGACCATTGATCAACTGGAGAATGGCTTGAATTCTTATATATTTGAGTCAATTCTCTATATATTTTAGAAGTGAGGCCTTTATCAGAACCTTTGGATGTAAAAGTATTTTCCCAGTTTACTGCTGCCCTTCTAATCTTGTCTGCATTCATTTTGTTTGTACAAAAATTTTTAACTTGATATAGTCAAAGTTATCTATTTTGTGATTAATGATGACCTCTAGTTCTTCTTTGGTCACAAATTCCTTCCCCCTCCACAGGTCTGAGAAGTAAACCATCGTATATTGTTCTAATTTGTTTATGATATCATTCTTTATGCCTAGATCATGAATCCATTTTGACCTTATCTTGGTATATGGTGTTAGGTGTGGGTCAATGCCTAATTTCTTCCATACTAGTTTCCAATTATCCCAGTAGTTTTTGTCAAATAGTGAGTTTTTATCCCCAAAACTGGGGTCTTTGGGTTTATCAAACACTAGATTACTATTGTCATTGAGTATTTTGTCCTGTGAACCTAACCTATTCCACTGACCCACTACTCTATTTCTTAGCCAGTACCAAATGGTTTTGGTGACCACTGCTTTATAATATAGTTTTAGATCTGCTACAGCTAAGCCACCCTCATTTGCATTTTTTTTCATTAATTCCCTTGAAATTCTTGAACCTTTGGTTTTTCCAGATAAATTTTGTTGCTATTTTTTCTAGAGCAGTTAAATAATTTCTTGGGAGTTTGATTGGTATACCACTAAATAAATAGATTTTTTAGGTAGTATTGCCATCTTTATTATATTCACTCGACCTATCCAAGAGCACTTGATATTTTTCCAATTGTTTAGATCTGACTTTATTTGTGTGGAGAGTGTTTTGTAGTTTTGCTCATATAAATCCTGACTTTCCCTTGGCAGATATATTCCCAAATATTTTATACTATCAATAGTTATTTTGAATGGAATTTCTCTTTGTATCTCTTGCTGTTGCATTTTGTTGGTGATGTATAAAAATGCTGATGATTTATATGGATTTATTCTGTATCCTGCAACTTTGCTAAAGTTGTGGATTAATTCTAATAGTTTTTTAGTAGATTCTCTAGGGTTCTCTAAGTAGACCATCATATCATCTGCAAAGAGTGATAATTTGGTTTCCTCATGACCTACTCTAATTCCTTTAATCCCTTTTTGTTGTGTTATTGCCAAAGTTAGCATTTCTAATACAATATTGAATAATAATGGTGATAGTAGGCAACCATGTTTCACCCCTGATCTTACTGGGAATGGTTCCAGTTTATCACCATTACATATGATGCTAGTTGATGGTTTTAAATAGATGCTACTGACTATTTTAAAGAAAAGTCCATTAATTCCTATACTCTCTAGTGTTTTTAATAGGAATGGATGTTGGATTTTATCAAATGTTTTTTCTGCATCTATTGAGATTATCATATGTTTTTTGTTAATTTGGTTACTAATATAGTCAATTATGTTAATAGTTTTCCCAATATTGAACCATCCCTGCATTCCTGGTATAAATCCTACTTGGTCATGGTATATTATTCTGGGAATGATTTTCTGTAATGTCTGAGCTAATGTTTTATTTAAGATTTTTGAATCAATATTCATTAGGGAGATTGGTCTATGATTTTCTTTCTCTGTTTTTGTTTTACCTGGTTTAAGTATCAGTACCATGTCTGTATCATAAAAGGAGTTTGGTAGAAGTCCTTCATTCCCTATTTTTTCAAATAGTTTATATAATATTGGAGTTAATTGTTCTTTAAATGTTTGGTAGAATTCACATGTAAATCCATCTGGTCCTGGGGATTTTTTCTTAGGGAGTTGATTAATGACTTGTTCTATTTCTTTTTCTAAAATGGGACTATTTAAGTAATTTATTTCCTCTTCTGTTAACCTGGACAATCTATGTTTTTGTAGATATTCCTCCATTTCACTTAGGTTATCAAATTTATTGGCATAAAGTTGGGCAAAGTAACTCCTGATTATTACGCTAATTTCCTCTTCATTGGTGGAAAGTTCTCCCTTTTCATTTTTGAGACTAACAATTTGATTTTCCTCTTTCCTTTTTCTAAGTAAATTAACTAGAGGTTTATCTATTTTGTTGTTTTTTTCATAAAACCAACTTTTAGTTTTATTTATTAATTCAATAGTTTTTTTTTTTTACTTTCAATTTTATTAATCTCTCCTTTTATTTTTAGGATTTCAAGTTTGGTATTTGATTGGGGGTTTTTAATTTGTTCTTTCTCTAGCTTTTTTAGTTGCAAGCTCAATTCATTGATTTTCTCTTTTTCTATTTTATGCAAGTAAGCATCTAGAGAGACAAAATTTCCCCTTATTACCGCTTTGGCTGTATCCCACAAATTTTGGTATGTTGTCTCATTATTGTCATTCTCTTGGATGAAACTAGTAATTGTGTCTGTAATTTGCTGTTTCATCCATTCATTCTTTAGGATAAAATTATTTAGTTTCCAATTGCTTTTTGGTCTATTTTCTCCTGGCCTTATATTGCATGTGATTTTTATTCCATTATGATCTGAAAAAAATACATTTATTATTTCTGCCTTCCTGCATTTGATTTTGAGGTTTTTGTGTCCTAACACATGGTCAATTTTTGTATAAGTTCCATGGACTGCTGAGAAAAAAGTAAACTCCTTTCTGTCTCCATTTAATTTCCTCCAAAGATCTATCATACCTAACTTTTCTAACATTTTGTTTACCTCCTTAATTTCTTTCTTATTTATTTTGTGGTTTGATTTATCAAGTTCTGAGAGAGGGAGGTTGTGATCCCCCACTATTATAGTTTTGCTGTCTATTTCTTCTTGCATCTCTCTGAACTTTTCCTCTAGGAATTTCCATGCTATCCCACTTGGTGCATATATGTTTAGTATTGATATTGCTTCATTCTCTATGGTAACCTCAATTGCTTTTTTTTAAAAGCACAAATTTGTATCAATCCCCTATTTAATAAACTTCAGTGACTTCCTGTTTCTTCTAGGATCAAATGTAAACTCATGTTTGGTTTTTGCAACTTGATCCCTACCTATCTTTCCAACCCCATTATATATTGTTCCCCTTTCTACACTTGAAGCCCACAAAGACTGCACTTCTCTGTTCTTCACATGTACCACTTCCATTTATCAGCTCCATCCATTCCTTTAGGCATTGGCATCTGAAATGTATTACTTTTTCAGAATTCCAACTTTCCTTAAGTACCACCTTCTACACTATACTTTTCTGATCATCACAATGTTTTCTTTAACTAACTTGTATTTAACTACCACATATTTATTTTGCATTTATTCTTCAAAAACTTAAATGTGTAGAGCTTATCTTTCTGACAGAATAGTCTCCTTGAAAACAGATACCCTTATTTTTGTCTTTGTATGCAAATCCTTAGCAAAGTACTTGGCACATATTAAGTTCTTAATAAATGCTTAATTTTTGTTTCAAACCATTTCTCTTCTAATCCATTAAAAATGCTGAGATGTAAATTTCCTGGCAAAGGCAATTGGGCCAAATGAATTCTAATATTTCTCTCTACTAACCCCTAGTCTTGCATCTCTAACTGGTTCTCAAATATCTTGAAGTAGATACCCTGCACACATCTTAAACTCAACAAATTCAAAACTGATCTTTAAGATGATGAACCCTCCTCCCCCATTTGTAACCTCACTATTACTGTCAAGGGCACCACCAGCCTCCTGGTCCCTCAGGCTGGAACCTAGGTGATTATCTTCAATTCCTGCTCTCTCTCACTCCCCACATCCAAACTGTGGCCACATTATATCCACTTCACCGTTGAAACATCTCTTAAATATGTTTCCTTCTTTCCTTAGACATTGCTGCCACTCTTATCTTCTCTTACTAACTGCTGCAACAGCTTGCTGATTGGTCCTCCTGCCAAGTCTCTTCACATTCCAATCCACTTTTCCATTAGGCTACCAAAGTGTTTCTCCTAAAGCGCAGGTTTAACTATATTATCCTCCTACTCAATAAAGTATATTGGCTCGCTAGCACCTCCAGGTTCAAATATATTAGTCTTCAAAGTCCTTCAAAACTAACACACACACACACACACACACACACACACACACACACACACACACACCCTTTCCAATTTTCTTACATTTACTATTCCCCCTCCCCCCTGTCTCCCAAAACTTGCCTCTGAGGACTCTTTGATCCAGTGACAATGGTCTCCTGGCTGTTGCACGAATAAAACACTTCATCTCTTAGTTCTAGATATTTTCTTTCATTATCTCCTGTGCCAGGAAGGCTCTCCCTCCTCATCTCTATCCCCTGGCTCCCCTGGATTCCTTCAAATCCCAGCTAGAATTACACCTTCTATAGAAAGCCTTTCCCAGCCTCTCTTAACGCTAGTATCTTCCCCTCTGTTAATCAGCTCCATTCAATCCTGTGTATCCCCCATTAGATTATGAGCTCCTCAAGGGCCTCTTTCTGTATCCCCAGCATTTACTATAGTGTCTGTTACTAGGCACTTAATAAAAGCTTATTGACATCTGACTTATTGACTAACTAAATTCTATAATCCTACAAAATATATGAAGGGACAAACCATACTCTTCTGCTTGGGCCCAGGTAGCCACATTACATGCAACAGCTAAAAGTTTCAAGGAAAGTTTTTAGGTTTAATATAAGGGAAAAACTTCCTAACAATTAATTTTTAAAAATTGAAGGGCTGCCTCATACGACAGCAGGTTAACCCTCAAAGATCTTCAAATCAACAAATAAATTTCCATGATCTATGCAAAGGTTACAATGGAAATTTGTGCTTTCAAGGAGACTATATTCTACTGGGTAAAAACATTTACATAGAAGTAAATACAAAATATATATCCAAATAAATAAAAAGTTAGAAAGCAATAATAATAAAAATGAGACAGGGCTTCTTGTAAATTAAGCTGAGCCTTAACCAACATTTAACATTGTATACCAAGATAAAGTAGAAATGGGTTCATGATTTAGACATAAAAGGTGATACTACAAGAAAATTAGGAGAGCAAGAGATAGTCTACCTGTCAGAGAAAGGAGAGGAATTTATAGCCAAAGAAGAACTAGAGACCATTATGAAATGCAAAAATGAATAATATTGATTACATTAAATTAAAAAGCTTTTAGACAAACAAAACCAAAGCAGCTAAGATTAGAAGGAAAGAAGAAAACTGGAAAAAATTGTTTTACCTGCAGTGTTTCTGATAAAGGCCTCATTTCTAAAATATATAGAGAACTGACTCAAATTAATAAGAATAAAAGTCATTCCCCAATTGATGAATGGTCAAAGGATATGAACTGAAAATTTTCAGATGAAGAAATTAAAGCCATTTCTAGTCATACAAAAAAAATGCTCTAAATCACTATGGATTAGAGAAATGCAAATTAAAACAGTTCTGAGGAACCACTTCACAACTCTCAGAGTGGCTAAGATGACAGGAAAAGATAATGGTGAATGTCGGAGTTGTGGGAAAACTGGGACACTAATACATTGTTGGTGGAGTTGTGAACTGATTCAACTATTCTGGAGAACAATTTGGAACTATGCCCAAAGGGCCATCAAAATGTGCATACCCTTTGATCTAGCACTATCTCTACTGGGTCTGTATCCCAGAGAGATCTTAAAGGAGAGAAAGGGACCCACATGTGCAAAAATTTTTGTGGCAGCCGTTTTTATAGTGGCAAGGAACTAGAAACTGAGTGGATGCCCATCAGCTGGAGAATGGCTGAATAAGTTATGGTATATGAATATTATGGAATATTATTGTTCTCTAAGAAATGCTCAGTAGGATGATTTCAGAGAGACCTTGAGAGACTTACAGGAATTGATGCTAAGTGAAGTAAGTAGAGCCAAGAGGATATTGTACACAGCAACAAGATTATGTGATCAAACATGATGGACTCAGCTCTTTTTCTCTTACTTGGCATTTAAAGGTCTTCATAACCTGCCCTCCACCCCAATTTTATAAGCTCCTTAACATTTACCAATCTCAGATCCGAACTCCATGAATTTTCATAGTTAATCCCCATACCTAGAATATTTTTCTTCCTCTTCACCACCTGCTGGTGGTGACTTCCTTCAAGTTTCCCTAAAATCGTTCTTTCTGCAAGAGGCCTGTTCCAGTCCTCCTTAAATTCTGTGCCTTAATTCTGAGGCAATCCCCAATTTATCTTACATATATCTTGTTTGCAAATTGTTGTTTATATGTTATCTACTCCATTAAACCATGAGCTCCTTCAAAGTAGAAAAGCAAAAAAAATTCTGAATAATAGAAACTGGTATGAATCACCTCATTATTGAAGAGAACCATGTCCATCAGAATTGATGACCATCATATTGTTGCTGTGTATAATGATCTCCTGGTCCTGCTCATTTCACTTAGCATCGGTTCATGTAGGTCTCTCCAGGCCTCTCTGAAATCATCTTGTTGATCGTTTCTTACAGAACAATAATATTCCATAACATTTATATACCATAATTTATTCAGCCATTCTCCAATGGATGGGGATCCATTCAGTTTCCAATTTCTTGCCACTACTAAAAGGGCTGCCACAAACATTTTTGCACATGTGGGTCCCTTTCCCTTGGGATTATAAGCCCAGTAGAAACACTGCTGGGTCAAATGGTATGCACAGTTTGATAACTTTTTGAGCATAGTTCCAGATTGCTCTCCAGAATGGTTGGATCCGTTCACAGTTCCACCAACAATGTATCAGTGTCCCAGTTTTTCCCACATCCCCTCCAACATTCATCATTATCTTTTCCTGTCATCTTAGCCAATCTGACAGATATGTAGTGGTATCTCAAGAGTTGTCTTAATTTGCATTTCTCTAATCAATAGTGATTCGGAGCACCTTTTCATATGACTAGAAATAGTTTCAATTTCTTCATCTGAAAATTGTCTATTCATATCTTTTGACCATTTATCAATTGGAGAATGGCTTGAATTCTTATATCTTCGAGTCAATTCTCTATATATTTTAGAAATGAGACCTTTATCAGAACCTTTGAATGTAAAAATGTTTTCCCAGTTTATTGCTTCCCTTCTAATCTTGTCTGCATTTGTTTTGTTTGTACAAAAACTTTTTAAATCGATATAGTCAAACTTATCTATTTTGTGATTAATGATGATCTTGAATTCTTCTTTGGTCACAAATTCCTTCCTCCTCCACAGATCTTAGAGGTAAACTGTCCTACGTTCTTCTAATTTGTTTATAATATCATTATTTATGTCTAGCACATGAATCCATTTCTATCTTATCTTGATATCCGGTGTTAGGTGTCAATGCCTAGTTTCTTCCATGCTAATTTCCAATTTTCCCAGCAGTTTTTGTCAAATAGTGAGTTTTTATCCTAAAAACTGGAGTCTTGGGTTTATCAAACACTAGATTACTATTGTCATTGAGTATTTTGTCCTGTGAACCTAAGCTATTCCACTGATCAACTCCTCTGTTTCTTAGCCAGTACCAAATGGTTTTGATGACCGCTGCTTTGTAATATAGTTTTAGATCTGGTACAGCTAGGCTACCCTTACTTTTTCATTAATTCTCTTGAAATTCTTGACCTTTTGTTTTTCCAGATGAATTTGTTATTTTTTCTAGGTCAGTAAAATAATTTCTTGGGAGTTTAATTGCTATAGCACTAAATAAATAGATTAGTTTAGGTAGTATTGTCATCTTTATTATATTAGCTCAACCTATCCAAGAGCACTTGATATTTTCCCAATTGTTTAGATCTTACTTTATTTGTGTGGAGAGTGTTTTGTAGTTTTGCTCATATAGATCCTGACTTTCCCTTGGCAGATATATTCCCAAATATTTTATACTATCAACAATTATTTTAAATGGAATTTCTCTTTGTATCTCTTGTTGTTGGATTTTGTTAGTGATATATAAAAATGCTGATGATTTATATGGATTTATTCTGTACCCTGCAACTTTGCTAAAGTTGTGGATTAATTCTAATAATTTTTTAGTGGATTCTCTAGGGTTCTCTAAGTAGACCATCATATCATCTGCAAAGAGTGATAATTTGGTTTCCTCATGACCTACTCTAATTCCTTTAATCTCTTTTTCTTGTTTTATTGCCAAAGTTAGCATTTCTAATACAATACTGAATAGTAATGGTGATAGTAGGCAACCTTGTTTCACCCCTGATCTTACTGGGAATGGTTCCAGTTTATCACCGTTACATATGATGCTAGCTAATGGTTTTAAATAGATGCTACTTACTATTTTAAGGAAAAGTCCATTTATTCCTATATTCTCTAGTGTTTTTAATAGGAATGGATGTTGGATTTTATCAAATGCTTTTCTGCATCTATTGAGATAATATTTTTTGTTAATTTGATTATTGATATAATCAATTATGCTAATAGTTTTCCTATTATTGAACCATCCCTGTATTCCTAGTATAAATCCTACTTCGTCATGGTGTATTATTCTGGGGATAATTTTCTGTAATCTCTTTGCTAATATTTCATTTAAGATTTTTGCATCAATATTCATTAGGGAGATTTCCCAAATCCTTTTCTTATTCCTTTAGGCAAAATACATTTTTTTCAGAGACCAGTTTTGAAAAATTTAATAATCTCAACTATCTGCTAAGCCTGTGTACAAGAGTAATCTACAAACCCTTCATTTTAGTTTCAATTCCCACCTTCCTTCCAATTCCCACCAAAACACAAAAAATAACACAACTCATGAAGTTTTAGCTATTTCCTTCTCCTAGTAGTTGTCTATATTTAAAGAACTAAAAATCAAGGAATGATCAAAATGTAGGCAGCAGAATGGAAGAGTTGGAAATCAGGCTCTGAATAACCAAAGTTGGCTATGCACATGAATGTAAGGGCTATACTGAGGAAGATTCTCCACACTCATTTTAAAGTTATAGATGGAAACCAAAAAGAGAATTTAAAACAACTAGGAAAATATCTTCTAACTCACATGCTAACCTAAAACTTAAAAAGAAGTTAACTGGTTTTTCATTTTCATGAGAAAAAAATCTCAATGATATTAGGGGAAAATACATTAGAAAAAGGTCATCAATTTGGCTACCACTAATTTTGTCATCTGCCATAATTATGAGCAGGGAGTAGATTATTTATTTACCTTTGTCTTTTCATGTAGTTGGAAGCTCAACAAATATTTGTTGACTGTGACTAAATTCTACCTATAAAAAGAGGGTATGTATGACAAGCAAATAAGTAGTATAAATAAAAAAGATTTCCAGGGTAATATTTATCTACTGAAATGAACATCCTTTTCAAGCACTTTCAAAACATCCAAATATGCCAGCAATACGCTATGCCAGCTAAGAATACTATAGTTGTAACTCTAAGTAAATAACAAACGCAAGGTCTCGGGATTTGAGTATGTATGCCCAGCTAGATTTGCTCTGTTTGATGATCACATATTATGCTCTAAGACAACCAAAAACACAAGACATATGGATCAACAAAAATCTGTCACCACTAATCAAAAAGCCTTTCAAACATGAATAAATAGCCTTTTTTCTCTCTATGGAAGATAGATTATTATGCTATTGTTGACTAATATTATTTAAGCTGGTGGTGTAGTATACCTCCAAAAAGTAAAACTTAATTTTATATATATATATATATATTCAATTCTGCCTCTGACATATACTGTCAATATGACAGAAAACAAGTCACTTTAACCTCTCAGTGAGTTCAATTTTCTAAACCCAGAAAGTGAGGTAGAGGAAAAGATAGAGGAAAATTTCTCACCAGGAATCCCCAAATCAATGAAATCTGCTTGTAGAAACAGATATACAGTATGATTCAAAAAAACCTTTTATCCTAATAACTCTGTGTAAGTGACATTAACTACCTACTTTAAACTATTTCCTTTTTGTCATTCCATGATAATCTATTTCTATAAATATTTCCCATACATAAAGATGTTTTCCCTCTTATTTTAGTACTATAAGTTGCCAGCAATAAAAAGATAATAATTAACATTTAAGAAGCATTCATTTTTAAATTCGCAAAGACCTTCATGTGTATTACCTTATTTATTCTTCACAATAAAATTATGAGACAGTTATTATGGTTATCATTATCCCTGTTTTACAGAAAAAGAAACTGAGGAACAGAAAAGTGAAGTGACTGGCCCATGGATATACAGCTAGTAAGAAAAGAGAGAGAGAGGAATATCACAAGATTTAGAGCTGAATGAGATATTCAGGATTGAAATGCTAGGTTTTCTTGAATCCAAGTCCAATACTGCATATTCTACAGTGTGCTGCTTTCCAGAGAACTAGTGGGAGCTAAGAATGGATGGCAGCACAAGAATGCAAGATGCCAATATAAATTTAAATCTGGAATTTTCTAAATTTAAGGCCCAAATTGTAATAATTAAAACAGCTTTAAAGATACTTGTTTTCTATTGTTAGATTAGCCATGCTGACCAAAATGGATTTCAAGCAAAAGAATTAGAAAAGAAGCAGTTTGGGGATTTATGAAGATCACTGTGGCTTTCAATATATGATTTTTAAGAAGCAATAGGATATGTGATAAATGGTGACAACTTTTTTCAAACTTTTAAAATACGGTTTAATGGAGTGGAGTGGAGAGTGAAGAGAAAAAAGATAAGAAAGCAGGAACCAAACTATTTGATTATGTTACTAACTTTAATTTTTACTTCAAACAAAAGCTAGCTATCTGTATGTCATTTCCCTCAGAAGAGTTTTCCTCACTTCACATCATTTTCCTAAAATAGTATTTGTTTATATAACTCTCTGAATGTAGTATGATTTGCATGAAAGATATAGCAATAATTTAAAGATGATCAGAAGACTTTGCACATTATAAGACATATAATTGTTGAGAAAGAGGCTATCAGAATGTCATGGAAGGGATGATAATTACTACAATTAGCATATATGGGTTTTTGACTAATACCTGAACCTCTCAAAGCACTCTAACAGTCCACTATCCCAAACCTTGCAAGGGTAAAAATTAAACTTTGTGAAGGTTTCCCTCACTGTTATGCAACAAGTCATGGTATGACACTATAAAATATATTATGTTGGCAATCAATTATTTAACAAGAAAGGTTAAGAACATCCTTCAAAACTATCACCCTTCACTGCCTTTGAAAATAGTCCAGTAAATTTAAACCTGAATAAAAGTAAGCTTTGTGTTATTTAAAAAAAATTTAAATGTGACATATATACTTATAATTTCACTTGCCTAAAAGACTCATTCCTTGTCTGATAAAAAAACGAGACAATTCCAACTTGGTGGAAGTAATTACGAACAATGTGAGAGATCTAACATCTTTAAAGACATTATACTGAAATTACATTCTTTAAATGGATTCATTTGTAATTTTTAGTTATTCTTGAAGATTTTTAGTGTCCATTATATACTATTTCTTCAACCAAACCAAATTTTAATATTCAAAGTGGATGACATTTAAAACTTTTCAAGTAAAATAATTAAAAGCAAATGTGAGTAAGACTACTAGATCCTTCCCTCAAATCATATGCCTCCTTGCTTAGACAGAAAAAAGAAAAAAATAAGATGCTCATAATAAATGTTTAGAAAATTTCTACAACCTAGCTAACTTTTAGCTATATTCTCTCTATAAAAGTACTAACCATGAAAACCTGCTTCTTGTTAAACACCTACCATGGACAAAATACTACTGCAGAAGTATCCACCAATTTATCTGCACAGATGTAAACCATGTATCCTGAAGGTGGAGAACAGCATTTTGCTTTCTATCTATCTATCTATCTATCTATCTATCTATCTATCTATCTATCTATCTATCTATCTATCTATCTATCTATCTATCTAATTTCTTCCTCCTCTCATATATATATGTATATATATGTATATATGTATATAATTTCTTATTCCTCTCCTCATGCTATATGTCCCTAAGTGAAACACATTTTCTGGTGCTTTCCATACCCTTCTGAAGATCATATTTTAGGGTAAGTAGTTAGAAGACTGGGGAAAGAAAGATACAGAGGTCAGCCTGGTTTTAGTCCCATATGGCAATTATGTATCTTAGTTTTCAAAGACCACGAAGGTAAATCTTCTGGAGAATCTATAAGTACCCACTAAATAGTTAACTATCACAGGGAATCCGAAAGCCATCTACAAATCCTTGCACAACATACACAAGCAAATGTTCTCTATCAATAGCCTAAGATCACAAGGCAATTCCGACTCAGATTCCTCCCTCAAGTAATATCTGGTCCAAACATAAAATGATCTTCAAACAGGAAGAGATGAAGGAGAGCACCCTGACGAGAGAGCGGGAAATGAATACGTAAAAAACACATAGAGGCACACATGCCCTCACACCTCCCTAGAGAGGGAGAGAGATGGATGGAAAAAAGCAGCTGCAGAAAGAACTAAGGGGGAGAAGGGGGAGAGCGAGCCAAAGCTAAATTCAAAAAGGAGGAAAGAACCAAGACCAATTATAACGCTTCTTCTTTTTGGAAGGGATGGATGTGGATCAGGTGCGGTGGGCACAGGAATGGGCATCAATTTGGGAACGGGACAGGGCAGGGCACGAGAGCCAGCAGGGAAGGCTCGGTGGTCAGTGGCAGGGGCAGCGCCCAGACCCAGTGGAGGGAAATGGAATAAGAGGTTAAATGATCAGTAAAGAAAAAGGATGAGAAAGCGAGTGCAGAGAATGGGGGTGGGGTGGGGGGTCACCTGTATTGTTTGAAGAGCTGGTCCGACTCTCGGAAGCCGTTGTTGAGCAGCATGTTGATACCTGCCAGGGCCAGCTCGGCATCGTGCAGGGGCGCCGCGGCCGCCGAGTCCTGCTCGCTCTCTTCCTCGCGCCGCCGAGACGGCTGCTGCTGCTCCGACCCGGCCATGGGGAAAGAGGAAAGGAAGCGGGGGGGGGGGGAACAGTGAGGGAGAGAGTAGAGAGGGGCTCTGAGAAGCCCCAAGAACCAGCGGCACCGGCCCGGGAAAGAGCCTAAAGGGCAGCAGATGCAGGGGAAGAGCCGGGAGGAGGAGCCGGAGCTGCTGCTGCTGCTGTGCCTGCAGTTTGTCTATAGGACGTGGAAGCTGAAGCCTCCCTTGGCGGCGGCCGCGCTGCTGCTGCCGGCAATTACTCAGCAGCTGCTCAGGGCCGACTGGTCTCTCTCTCTTCTACCCAAGCTCAGAGATCCTGGGGGACACTAATGCGAAATCCGTTTCCGGGGTGCCTTCGACCCCTCTCCACTGGTCCCCCGAGGGGCTGTGCCGCCGCCCCCACTTCCTGCAGCGCTCTCCTCTCCTGAAGTCCCCACTCCAGGTTCAAACCTTTCCCCTCCTTCCACTTGCTTCCCCTCTCCCGGGCCCGCTCCACCACGGTCCGCCAACTTCAGTGAAAGGCTGACCGTAAGGCTGAGGAAGGCGGGGTGATGAGCTGTCCAAGGGCTCCCACGCGGGGTCGGCCAGCCTGATCCTTCTTCCGGCACTAAGTGGAGCTGCAGGGGCCCGGGAGTCTCAGCCCCCTAACCCCACAGCCACCCCACCACCCGCTATGAGCTACTGACGGGCTGCGGGGTGCACCCGGCAGGTAGCTCCGGCAGAGGGCCCCCGCTCCCTCCCGCGCCAGCTCTAGGTTTCCTCGAGCCTCGTGCAAGCCTGGCAGCTCCTGAACAGCACCTGCTGGGACAGAGCACACTGGATTCCCCCGCCCCCCACCATCCTGGACTGAACCATCCTGAGAAAATGCGGGGTAAAAATGTGAAGAGTGAGACGGAAAAAAGCCGACTGGAGAAAAGAAGGCTAGGTAAGATAAGGGAAATGAATGTGAAAATTATTAACGAAAAGAACTTTGGTCTTAAGCCAATAAACTCGAGGAAGGACGGGGTATGGAGACAACCTCCACCTATTTCTCCCCTCTACCCTTAGTGTTTGTGTCTCGTTCCTAGACCCTAAGTGTCTCATAGGCGCAAGCTCTTTCCCCCAAGTGCTGTCAGGTTTACACACACCCCGCCTCCCCACGAAGCTTCTTTCTTCATTCTGACAGCTAGGCTCCTCCCTCCTCTCTCTATTGTAGCCAATCCGTAGGGAGGAGGGAAGAAAGGGAGAGGGGCAAGCGGCTCGGACACATGGGAATCTGTGCAAAGACGAAGGCTAGTTGCCTTAGTTTTTTTGGGGATGCTTAGTTCTGACAAGTCCCGGGCCGTTTGCTTCCTGAAAATGCCCCCAAAGTGTCACTACCCGACAGCGTTCTTCTTCCTCGCACTAGCTCTTAGAAGCATGGAGATCCTGCCTGGCCTTTTTTTTTTTTTTTTTCTTATGCATTTTAGGATGTCTTGAAAAAGTAGAATTGACACCAAAAATTTCCCTTAATATTCAAGGGGGAAAAAAAAAAGGAAAACAGAAAGGAAGAACAAAGTCATCCACTTACAAAACTTCACCCTCTCCCTACCCCCCCCATTCCCCTTTCCTAGGTACACTTCTATTTTTGGATTTAATGCTTTTTTGAAAGAGCTTGTTCACTCAGTAAGGAAGACAAATTGGGACTTGGACTATCTAACAAAGTGAGTCAATGGTTCAAGATGCACCAAGGTTTTGACCCAGACCATATTCTGTGGAGCTATTATATTCCATGTATTCCCAGTTCTTCTACTTTTGATTTGTCAATAGTTTGTAGCTCAAAGGGACCACAGAGTCTTAATCCAATCCCTTCATTTTACTGATAAGGATGCTAAGGCCTAAAGAAATTAAATTACTTGTCCATAGTCACCCAGGCAATTAGGTCTGGAAGTGAGATCTGAACTGAGGCCTCTTTCCATATTCCTGTTGCTACCTTCCCAGATTACTGGTAACCTGTTTCCACTTCTGTTTTTAAGTCATCTAAAATTTAAATTAGTGCTATACAGTGCTTTTCATGTCTTTAAGGGCTTGGGTTTTTGGTTTAGGCTTGGACATATATGTGTTTTTGTCAGAAACTCTGATTTCATTTCTTTAGAGAAACTGCCACTACCAATCTAGATCAATGATTCAATTATAATTTCACAAAATCCTAGGAAAATAGCAGGAAAGTACCTTAGAAACCATTCAGTCCAAACCTCTGATTTTATGGATGAAGAAACTGAAGTCCAATGCAGTTAAGTGGCTTGCCTCATGTTTCACGTGTAGTAAATTTAACAGAAACATTATTGAGAGATTACTATTGGCAGGCACAGTGCTAAATACTGGAGAAAGAAATAAGAAAGAATAGGAGCTTATAATCTATCAGAGAAAGACAGTATACAAAAAGAAACTGAAAAGGAGAAGGGAAAGGGTACCAAATGCAATACCAGGTTATGATATGATAAAATGGAGTCAAAAGCAAACAGAGCAGCTGATGACAAAAGAAAAGTCTGACATTTTAAATCCTCACAGTCAATAAAGCCTCTGATCATCAACAAGGGGATTATATAGGCCTTGGGAGTAACATTATAATCAACACAGAATGAATTTTGACTATTATTCTTACAGCATTAATTAACACATCTAAATCAAACTTAATTCTATTCTAACTCATTGAATCCTGATATCCATTAAATCACAATGAATTAAATACTGATTAAATTGAGTAGGGGTATTAAAATTATTTTCACAATTGCTAGCATTTATGTAATGCTTTAGAGGTTTGCAAAGGGGGCAACTCTCTGTCCCAGCGGATAGAGTGATGGTCCTAGATTCAGTATGACCTGAGTTCAAATGGGGCCTCAACCACTTATTAACTGAGCAAGTCACTTTAACCCTGTTTGCCTTATCTACTCATTAGCAAACTACTCCAGCATCTCTACCAGGGAAACCCCAAAAGGCCACAAAGAGTTGGAACAATAACAAAAAAAGATTTGAAAAAACACTTTACAGTATTTTTACAAATATCTCATTTTATTCTGACAACAACATTTAGGAAGTTTTTTTTTAACAGGAAAAGAAACTGAGGTAGCCAGAGGTTTAGATGCCTTTCTTAGGATCACAAAACTAGTAAATGCAGAACAGGAGTAGATCTAGGAATTTCTTAATTATTTATTCTCCTAATAAAGGGCAGGGGGAACCCTAGATCTCTGCTAGTTTTCCAAAGAACTATTAGACTTGAAGATTTGGATTGGACTAGCACTTAACTAAAGATTTAAAATATTCTTTTTTTAATTTAAATTTTGTTATTTTATTCTAAACTTAACAAAAGAAAATCATGAAGATGGCGGAGTGAAAAGGTGACTTTCTGACTCTCCTCCGATCTTCTCTCAAATCAACAATAAAATAAGCCTCCGAACTGATCTTCAAGTCAACGAACTCAGAAATATTTGGGCACAGCTCTCTGGATAACTTCATATCAGGTTAGTCAGTCTCGGACAGAGAGATAAATAGACGACAACTGCGCAGGCCGGAAGTGAGGGTGGGACTCAGCTCAGCTCATCTTGGAAGAAATTCCAAACTCCAAACTCCAAATTCCAAACACCTGGAGTTTATCTGAGGCACTCGGGACACTCTGCCCTGATTGGGGGCAGGTGTTCTGGCAGACTTGCCTTGTTTAAGGAGTAATTCAGACTTAGTCCTAGCCCCCACCCGCCCAGCACCTTAAGTCAACTCGCCGAAGTGCCCCAGGGCAAAGCTTTTTGCAGCCCCCGCTTTTTTTCCCCCTACCTTAAAGAGATATCCACACTGTCTAAAAAAAAAAATATGATGAAGAAGCAAAAGAGAGCTCTCACCATAGACAGCTTTTATCAAGGCAAAGAAACGACCCCAGAGCCAGAGGTTCCTTTAGACAAAAATCCAGAGAACATCAGCCAGGACCATCACTGGTCCCCTTTTCAAAAGGCCTTTCTGGAAGACTGCATAAAGAACCTCAAAAGAGAGCTGGAGGATAAATGGGAAAATAAGCTGAATTCAGTGCAAGAAGGATATGATGCCCTGCAAAAGAGATATGAAAAAGACACCAATTTATTAAAAAATAAAATTAGTGAAGTGGAAAAAGAGTGCAATGAACAAATTGGCCAGTTACAAAAGAAGCTTAAAAAAGTAACTGAAGAAAACAACACTTTAAAAATAAGAATTGAACAAATGCAAGTGAATGACTCACTAAGACTTGAAGAATCAGTCAAACAAAAACAAAAAAATGAAAAATTAGAAGAAAATATGAAATATCTCCTAGGAAAAACAACTGACTGGGAAAATAGATCTAGGAGAGACAATCTAAGGATTATTGGACTTCCTGAAAGCCATGATGAAAAAAAGAATCTAAACACTATCTTCCAGGAAATCCTGAAAGAAAACTGCCCTGAGATTGTAGAATCAAAGGGCAAAATCACCATTGAAAGAATTCACCGATCACCTCCTGAAGAGACCCCAAAATTAAGACCCCAAGGAATATCGTGGCTAAATTTCAGGACTATAGCACCAAGGAACAGATTCTGCTAGCAGCTAGAAAGAAACAATTCAAATACCGAGGTTCAATAATTAGAATCACA